>JAQGAE010001709.1:0-21323 GCA_034696685.1 Julus scandinavius
TTATTAATTACAATCACGCTGCAATTAATAGGTTTTAAATGTCTTCAGTCCAGGGATTCTGCTGCAATTTATCTACCGGCATTGTAGGAATCTGGTTTGGTCACTACAGGACCCAAATCTTTTTCCCCGACTGTTATTCAAAATTTCAAATGTTAAAAAAATAAAAAAAAATTTTACTGCATATTTTTTAAGGTTTGAGATAAATTTTGATTGTGTGATGTCACATTACCGAACCAGCCCCCCACCCCTTGGTCACAATCGTCACATAAACAAACAACCCACCCACCCCCTAGGTGTGACATAATTTTTGAATGGCCCCTAACAACATTCGTGGGTCATTTTGACATAATCAATTAATTCATGTTACATTATTATTATTACTCCAGAACCACGCCCGCCTGAGTTCATCACTCCTTTGAAGAACGTAATGGCAATTGAGAACCGATCAGCTCAATTCACATGCAAGGTCATAGGTCATCCCAAACCAGATGTGACATGGTAAGTTGTACTTTCCTGAATCGTTTTTCATAGAGTATCCCATGATTGAGCTAACGTGGTTCGTTGTGAATTGGACGATTAGGTACAAGGGCTTACGAGAATTATTCAACCACAACAAGTATGACATGTCTCAAGAAGGAGACAACTACACGCTTACCATCAGGGAAGTATTCGGAGAAGATGCCGACGAGTATGCTTGTCGGGCTGTCAACCGCGGTGGAGCTCGAACCTCTAGAGCCGAACTCATCATTAAGAGTAAGTATGTTTTTACATTATAATTTGGATTGAAAATGGTGACATGGAATAAATACCATTGCTTTTCCAATTTTAGCCGCACCAAAGATCAATGTACCACCTCGATTCCGAGACATGGCTTGCTTCGAAAAGGGCGAAAACATAACCATTAAGATTCCGTTCACCGGTTATCCAAGGCCGAAACTTCGCTGGTCCAAAGACGGTGAAGAGATTGAAAGCGGTGACCATTTCCGTGTAGAGACCAAAGAACGACATGCTATCCTCGTGATACGTGACGTGACCAAAGTGGATAGCGGACCATATGGTTTGTTTGCCGAGAACGAATTGGGATCCGATAACGCAATAATTAAGATCCAGATTAACGGTGAGATGAGCTGATCGCAATACGGTTCAAACATGCTTCACTTAACGCATCCATTTGAATTCTCGATTGTTACTTTTTTTAAATTCAGATAAACCCGATCCACCACGTTTCCCAAGCGTAGAAACCATTTTCCCTGATTCGGTTGTTCTGACATGGCAAGCACCTTTGTGGGATGGTGGTAGCCATATCACAAATTATGTCATTGAGAAGAAAGAGCCATCAATGTCTAGCTGGATTCGTTGTGGAAATACAAGGCAAATATAAAAAAATATTATTCCATCAATTTTGTTTACCGAAAAAATGAAAACGCCAAGTGGATTAAACAGTATATTTTTCATACCAAATGTGTAGGTTCATGACTCATTCGATAGGAAGTTTAACACCAGGAAAACCTTACGAATTCAGAGTATTTGCAGAAAATATTTATGGACGAAGCGATCCTAGTTTACCATCATCATTAATCCATACAAAAGGTATGAAAGTCGCTCATTTAGCATAATAACAAAGATATCCTTTTTCAAAAACATGTTTTTCACCAAACATTAATGAAAATTTGTTTCTTAATTCAGAATCTGATAAAAAGGAGAAGAAGAAGCAGCAATATCAAGGTAATAGACAACTTTTAATGTTATAATGTGCTTTTTTGTAAAAAATTACATGCATTTATTCTAATAAAGACATGTATGGTATGTAACAGCATTTTCAGAACAAAAATTTTTGCAATCAAGGCAGAATATGTCATCACATTTCAGGGGGGATATGGTCCACTATGGTCCTCGTGTTTTTATCTTAAATAAATTGTATTTTTTCCTTAGCAAAATTGCGCTTTTACCATAGAAAATTTTCATTTTTACCATAGCAAAATAATGTTTTTACCATAAAAAAATTATGTTTTTACCTTAGAAAAATTGCGTTTTTATCATAGCAAAATTGCGTTTTTACCATAGAAAAATCACGTTTTCACCTTAGAAAAATTGTGTTTTTACCTTAGAAAAATCCATTAGCAAACGCACTTTTAATGCAAAAGTGCAATTCCCCTTTTATATTTTGCCGATTTGGGTTGAAATTTATAAACTTCTTGGATTTCGGGGATCTATCCCCTTGATCCCCCCATATATACAGCCTTGTTTGCAGTACATTTTAAACTTTAAAGATTGTCAAAATTCTTTCAGTTTTCTATCATTTTTTTAAAATTATGGCACACCATTTGTTATTACACATAACTCAGATAACCAGGTTTCTACTATGCGTGCATATCTAAATGTACGCGTTTTATTTGCAGTTGATGATAAAGGTCGTAAAATCCGAGGAAGAGGTGAACCAGTGGACAATTATGACCAATATGGTACGACATTGAAAATACTTTTTGACTTGATTTCCAGATTTGACCAAACAATTTTTTTATATTTGACTATCATGTTTTCAGTGTTTGATATTTACTCTCGCTACATGCCACAACCCGTGGATATCAAGAGTGCCAGTGTCTACGATTACTATGACATTTTGGAAGAGATCGGAACGTATGTACAACATTTATACAAAAGCGACAACGAAAATATGGTTTTATCTAAATTTAGCTAAATTGATTTTTTTTATATTTATTAATTTTTTTGTGGAAAAATTTGAACCATTTTAATGCAAACATTTATAAAAATCGAATTTTAGCTTAAGGGATCAACAAAAGCACTGGGATATTAATTAACATTTGTGATTATTATTAAATATACAGAGGAGCCTTTGGTGTTGTTCATCGTTGCCGTGAGAAAAAGACAGGAAACGTATTTGCTGCCAAATTTATTCCAGTTTCTCATCCCATGGAAAAAGCGCTTATCCGCAAAGAAATCGACATTATGAACCAGTTGCACCACAACAAACTGATCAATTTGCACGATGCATTTGAGGATGTCGATGAAATGGTGCTTATCTACGAATTGTAAGTACAGGTTATCCAATTCACCATATATAAATCGAATTTTTAAAGTAGCTAAAATGTCTCTTATCTCTTTTTAAGTTTGTCGGGCGGAGAACTGTTCGAGCGAATCACATCCGATGACTACAAGATTTCTGAAGCCGAGGTTATCAACTACATGCGCCAAATTTGCGAAGGTGTTCGCCATATGCACGAGAAAAACATAATTCATTTGGATATCAAGGTGACCGCACGAGTTTGATTTTACTGAAAATAAGAAGTAAACTTGATCGATTCCTTATCCAAATATTTAAATATTTTCTCCCCAGCCGGAAAATATCATGTGTCAAACGAAGCGCAGTACCAACGTTAAGTTAATTGATTTTGGATTGGCCACAAAACTGGATCCCAATGAAGTTGTCAAAATATCCACCGGAACAGCCGAATTTGCAGCTCCCGAAATTGTGGAGCGAGAGCCAGTCGGCTTCTACACTGACATGTGGGCCGTTGGCGTTCTGGCTTACGTCCTGTAAATACACTCTAGAAAATTCTGAATTTAATTTGGAAGTAATGAAAATCGTGTTTAACCGCAATGTCGTTTTTACATGTTTTTTTTACAGTTTGAGTGGTTTATCCCCATTTGCCGGCGACAATGACATTGAAACGCTAAAGAATGTTAAGGCTTGCGATTGGGACTTTGACGAAGATGCCTTTAAGAACATTTCTGATGAAGCTAAGGATTTTATTCGCCAACTTCTGACTCGCAATAAAGAGTGCGTATTTATGAATTCTCTTTAGCCGTAAAACTTCTCTTGCCAATTAACTCTTATGCTAATTTTGTTGCACAGGAAGCGCCTGACTGCCCACGAATGCCTGGAGCATGCATGGTTAAAGGGCGATCACAGTGGTCGCACAGAGACCATTCCCAAAGACAAACACCTCAGTTACAGAGATCGCATCAGACGCAGATACGTAAGTAGTAATGTTTTTTTTGGTTTATGACTTGACCACAACCTAATATTTCTTAAAACAACACAATGAGGGCAATTTTAATTATTTATTTCAAATTGAATCACATTTTTATAACTTATCAACTTGGAAAAATTGAATAATTACGACTCGTACTGATAAATTGAGAAAGTTGGGAATTAATAACACTTACCAGAAGCAGATTTATCGGTGAAATTTCAACGGTTCTAATTTTTCCGCATGTACATTAGGATAACTGGGATAATTTTGTGCTGCCCATTGGTCGCATTGCCAACTACAGTTCACTACGGAAGCTGAAAGAAGAAAAATACAGACTTCATGACTATTACATAGGTAGGAACACCAGTTCAAAGTTAATTTCAAATGTTAATAAATAACAAAACTGATCTTTTTTGACTTTTCTATAATTGCTAGACCGAAGGCAGGCCGCACCGCGATTCGTTATACGACCGGTTAGCGCCTTTACTTACGAAGGCCAAAGTGCAAAATTCTATTGCCGTGTTATTGCCTGTGCTCCACCAACAGTATCATGGTAAGATTTGTTGTGACTTAAGAATTAATCTAAATTTTCAACAGTATATTCTTTCTCAAAAATTCAATCACACACTCTTATATCGTAATTGTTTTAGGTTCCGTGAAAATCACGAACTCAAACAGAGCGTGAAATACATGAAGCGTTACAACGACAATAATTACACATTCATCATAAACCGTTCCAAGTTGGAGGACCGAGGCGAATACATCATTCGAGCTGAAAATCATTGGGGATACAGAGAAGAACCAGTCTTCCTCAATGTTCAACGTAAGAAATACTATTTGGAGTACTTTTACGTGTTTTTTGAATTAGAGAATAACTGGGTTTTTTATAATTATTTACAGCTCTACCAAAGGACTTGCCCATGCCTAAACCAGATTTCTTCCCTCCAACGTATATATTTACACATTATTTATTTTGGCATTTTTTAATTCTCATAATTTGATTTCTAATATGTGTTTCTAAACTTTCCTAATTCAGGAGGAAGAGGCAGCCTCTGGAATACAATTTGTGGCAGGAAGCACCGGACAGCGCGCCTTGCTTTACTTTCCTGCTGCGGCCTCGTATCATCCAAAACGGAATTGGTGTCAAACTGCTTTGCTGTCTTTCAGGAAAGCCAGTTCCAGAGGCAAGAAACATGAAATATTTAGTAATTTGAAAACTGCTTTAGAGATACCAGACAAATAATTTCAAAAGAAATTTATCCAGGAAGTGGAGGGGATTTGCTAATAATGACACCATAAAACCCATTTGTTGAAAAAAAATTCTAAACTGACGTAAGATGTCATGAGTACATTTATAAGTAATAACAATATGTATTATATTTTCTAGGTGAAATGGTTCAAAGACGGACGAGAATTGGGTAAATGGGATTACACAGTGACGCATAAGGATGGTGTTGTGACGCTAGAAATACTAAGTTGCAAACAAATCGATTCCGGCAAGTACAAATGTGTCGCAACAAATAGTTTAGGAGAAGATGAAACGGCATGTCAAGTTATTGTCGAAGGTAAGAAGAAGTTGCATATAATTGAAGAAAATTTAATTTGAAAAAATACTAAACTTTTGCCTGATGTAATAATTACAGCAAAGAAGCAATTTGAGCCCAAACTGAATATTCCGTCACCAACCCCTACACCAACTCCATACAGTAGTGCAAGAAGTACAGTCCCAAGTTCCACTGTAACGCCATCCACCCCCACGCCCCGAGCTAAGCCCACATCTCTGCCAACGAAAGCGGCTGACATCCCAGCGAAAACCGAAACGTTGCTTTCCCCCACGGATGCTAAAGGATCGAAACGTCTCCAGAAACCTTACGGCAGAAAAGATACCTCCAGTCCTGGTCGTTCCAGAAGTGCGACAAAAGAACTGGAGCGTAAGTACCATCGTGGATCGAGCAATATACAGCTGAAGTTTTTTTTAAAGGGACTGAGTGTTAGAACTTCTTCAGCGGGAACTGAAGTTTAGAAATTGTTTGTAACCAGCACATAAAATGATTTTCGGCGTTTTTAATCACAGTACCACCTGACGATTCGGCCATGTGTGCACCCGAATTTACCCAAAAATTGGCCGATTTGAAAATTAAAGATGGCGAGCCCGTACTACTTCAATGCAACGTCAAGGGAGATCCAGATCCCCAAATAGAATGGTTTAAGAACAACGAGGTATGAATTCTAAACGTGTTCTTCATTCGTTTACTTTGAAATTTTCTCCTTCCTCATCGATCTTATTTTTTTTTAAAGCCGTTACACTCGTCCGATATTGTTGACCTAAAGTATAAGAAAGGTGTGGCAACTCTTGCGATTAACGAAGTCTTTCCCGAAGACGAAGGAGAATACTTGTGCAAGGCCATCAACTCTGTCGGCGTCACCGAGACCAAATGCAAATTAACCGTTATCCGTAAGCCTACCTAAAAACCAATTCCATAATATGGAAGCCTGTTGCATTTTGAGATTTACCGTTTATTGTTTTCTAGCTATGGAACAACAACGAGCGGCCCCAGCTGCTAAAGCAGCAGGAGGTGAAAAGCCCCCACGAATTGTCGAACACTTGAAAAGTTTGACCGTCAAGGATGGTGAAGCGATAACGTTGACAAGTAGAATAGTCGGTTAGTTGTCGCATCTTTTTTTCGTTTTCTATTCAGTTAAACCGAATTAATGTTTACATTTGCTGATTCGTGAAATAATTATTTGATCAGGCACTTCCAAGTTCGACGTAGTTTGGCTTCACAACGACAAGGAAATCAAATCGAGCAACGATTTCCAATACGAAAATGATGGTGACAAGTACAAGCTGATCATTGCTGAAATCTTCCCAGAGGATTCTGGAACTTATACTTGCGAAGCCTTCAACGATGGAGGAGAGGCCTTCAGTACTTGTACTCTACTAGTTGTGGGTGAGTGGAAAAACCCGAACAAGCTATGTGTAAGAAGAACCGTGCTAAAATTTCCTATTTTTCAGTGCCCACAGAAGAGCAAAAGGGCCCTAAAATCTCCACATTCCCCCAGTCCATTACGATCCCAGAGGGAAAAGAGGCCATCTTCACGGTGGAACTAGAAAAAGCTCCTCACAAAGGTAAGCCATTACAGAAATTAATAGGGCCGATGGCCTCGAACAAAGAAAAATAAATGACAAAAGTACCGTTATTAGGAATGTCAACATTTATATAAAAAAAATTCATTTTTAATTTGTTTTCCAGTAACTTGGTTAAAGGACAGCAAGCCCATTGACGAGTCTAGTAGCCGACACAAGCTGTCCGTAGATGGTAAAAAGAAGTTTAAATTTGAGATTCCCAATGCCTTAGTAACAGACGTTGGACAATATTCCGTCAAAGTGGCAGACAAAAAAGGAGCAGAGACCAACGCAACTTTCTCACTGAACGTTTTCACTCAGGATGACATATGAGCGGTTGCCAGTCCATAAATCTGTATCAGTAAATGTACAGCAGTGTGTACAGGTATGCGAACATTTTTTTTTTAAAACTATCAACAAATGTTGGACGACGTACATCCGCTTTTTTTTAAAAAATGCTAAACTCAATTTGAAGCTTTTTTTTTAATTTCTAGACCAGAGGATTATGCTTGGCGAAATTAAGATTCCTCTTCTTAATCACTTTTTTTAAAACTTGAATCAATACTTTTTTGAAGTTTATGCATGGTGTGCTGCCTTGGAATTCACACGAGTCAAATTCGGATGTTTTGAGGTAATTTTTATGCTTACTGAAACGTTCAGTTAGAGAAATGTGGTTTCTCATCATTTTCGAATTATTATTTTTTTTGTTGTTAATGTTTCATTCGTATTCAGTTTTTTCATTTTCCCTTGTAAAAAAAGACTGAATATCTGCTTTTTAAAACAACCTAAATCTTATTTTGCGTTTTAAATTTGATGCCAAACAGGCAGAAGGCAGCTGCTCAAGATTTTTTTCAAGGGAAAAATATCTCTAGTCGATGGAACCTGTGGGAGTGTTTTAGTATCTCATGTGCTCAAATTCATAACATTGTGCCCTAATTCTAGTTGTCACATTCGCTATCGTAATATTTATTTTTTGATCTAGTTTATAATGATTTAGTTTTTGAGACATTTTGGCATTCACTAAATCCCTCTCTCCTGGTGATGGCTTATCGTGAGTGAATGAATATAAATGGTGTATGCATAGCCAAGATTTTATCGTACGATATGAATTGCTGGCTGAATTGCAAAATGAATCGGCATGGATCCACCTGCCCCTACGATCCATGCCAGGGTTCTCCCAATATGTTGGAATTTCTTTGTAAATAAGCTTCTATCAATGAAATGAAATTAAGTTCAGCCTACTTTTCATAAACTACGATAAACTCTTTTAAGTCGATGCATTTTTTATTTGTGATCTTTGCTCCTGCTTCATTAGTTTACCCAGTATGCACCTTATTTTGTGACAGACCTATCAGTGATAAAATGTATTTGTTTACGTTAATCTTATTTCATTTCTACTTGTTTGGTTCCTTGACATCATGCTTTGTTGTTGTTTTTTCCCCCCTTTACAGTCTTTTTTCCCATTTCTGCTACTATAGCATTTACGAAGCCCTTCTTTTTGGCAGCTTTCTTGTGGCTATTAAAGTGCTCGACGTATGTTAGCTGCCATTTAGTCAATTTTGATTTCAACGCCGATCATAAATACTTTGCCAACAATGGCAAAAAATAATCAACCCAAAATATTTTTTCTAACAAATTTACGAGGGAAATTTAGGTCCTTTAGATTTTTAGTTGTGTGTCAATGTATGATATATTGATATTTACAAAATCACAAATGATTTTTGAAATTTTCTTCACCTTTATTATAATTTCTAAACTCAATTCATACATATACCACTTCCTTATTAACAATTATATACAACGATTTTTTGATTTGCAGAATGAAAAGCTTAATCACGTGCAATGCAATTACATAAATGAATACTATTCTTCGTAAAGTTAAAATGTAGTTTTACCTTTGAAGTAACTCTGTTCGCAAGGTAAGTTCAATTATTTTCATCCTAAAATTAAAATGGTGCAAGAATCCGATTATTCATTTCTGCTTTTGTATGCATGTACAAACATATTTTGGAATATATTTAAGAAGTATACCAAGTTAAAAGTTATGGCGCCTGTAGTTAACCTGTGAGCTATTACGTCGTGCTTGAAAATCATTCTGAAAGTGACGCTTTTCTTGTCCGACAACAATTGGTTTTCGAAATGGTCTATCTCTACCTCCAAAACGCAGCTGGCCAGACTCTTTTTTGCCTCCGAGACCTCCACCTTAAAGACAAAAGTAATTTAAAGTTAGTCTGGCGAACACAGGTGATATCTGACAGTCTGAGTGACAGCACTTGCAGAACAACTGTACATTAAAGAATTCAACCTACCAAGCCTTCTTGGGATCCAGCCTTTCATTGTTCGCTCGCATTCATAATCGACAAAAAGCTCACATCCTTCCAATTCAAGTTTATCATCTTTGTAAGCACGGTACGCGTTGTGCTCATCTTCAAACTCGATGAAAGCATAACGTTTTGAGAATCCAGTGACTATGTCTCTGACTAGGCGACAACGAGACACTGGCCCATATTTAGAAAATATCTAAATTGATTTCAAAATAAGTCAATATGTGGTTTTAGTTTTCTAGACTTTGAAATGTACAGAGCATGATTCAATATGACAGTTACCTTTTTAACAGATTCTTCTGTTGTTTTTGGGTTTAATCGGGAAACAAATATTGTTCGTTTAGGATCACCTACAACTCTTCTATTTGGGTAATATTCGGCCTATTTTAATAGAAATAATTAGTTTATAAATGTTGTCACGACTTTTGCGGTACCCTGTATGTACTATATATATTACCTGTGTGGCTCTGACAACAGCCAGATCATGCGGTTCTGTATCCGTTCCATCAATACTCCCCGCTTTTAATGGATTGTAATCTTTGGCAATAGGTTCCCAAGCCATTCAACAACCCTTTTTCAGTTAAATATTTAAAACGTTTGCGGTTATTACCAAATATCCAAATATAAAGCCTCGTGCAACTACATTCAACTTCGAACCGACACAACAATAACACGTGACCTTGTAGGGATTTCTTGTTAATTACCGACTTCTAAATTTAGAATTTCTAGCTAATTCCACCTTAAAAAACAATTATTTTTCTATTTTAACTATAAATTAAATATTTATAATGTGCCTATTTTTATTTCAAAAACTACAAAAATAATTTAGGGTTTCATGGGTGCAGCAGTTGGTAACACTGACAGATAATAGCTTTATATTGGTTAGGATTTCCTATTCCTCCTTATGTTAATTTTTTTTTGGAAATTTGGGCTTCAATAACGACTTATTTAAATTTTATATCTAGATTACACCGTTTTAGTTGTAATCTTCTACAAAAATTACCCTATAATAATGGACTTTACGCGGTATTTATCCTCTAGTGGTTCATCGCATGGGTTCCTGTAGAGTGGACGTGGTTTACCCAGCATCCGGTATTTGGTAATGGCCGTTTTCAAATCGTACTAGCTAGAAATCGAAGCAGTATCGACTCAATTGGTGCTCATAATCATGAACAAATTTAACTAGTGCGTGATGGAATGTACTGTATTTTAATCTTTTCAATACGTTTTAATAATTTCGTTTGTGAAGAAGTTTTAAAAAGTAATTGGTCGGCGACTACCATGCAACGTTAACCTGGCCGGTCTCCAGTCTCCAATAGCAAAAAAAAAACTTTGGTTTAAAACATTGTTGATGGACGATATTATCGCATGTTAAAATGGCTGCTGCGTTCGCTACAGGTTTCGATCCGAACGACAGAGATAGGTAAGGGCCAATTTTTATTTTGCTTTTGTTTTTAATCTTCACAAAACTTATTTATGTCATGTACCACCCTTAGGCCTAACGCCAAGGCTTAATGAATTCCCCTGGCTGTAGGTCTTTAACATGATTCGCTTTTTCATATTTATTTCGTTGTTAAATGTGTGCTTGTTTGAGTTAAAAATATAATTCATTCGGTATTAAAACACGTTATTGTACTACAACGTTTACAACTGTGGTAATCAAACTTCAGCTTGAAGCTCATTGCAAATATTCCATGGAAAGGAAATTAGTGTATTTCGTAATAATTATAATAACGTGAGCCAAACGTTTTGCAAATCTATTAATTCTATTTTGTAATCTCATCAGATTTGTTTCTATGCTTGTGCCAAGATAAATTAACCAAAATGCTGTTATGAAATATTGATAAATGTGCTGTAGCCCTGTATATAATAACAAGATTTTTATTGTTGACCATCAGACTGCTATATTTAACATGCACTTCCGGTATCATAAGCCTGAAATATTGGTTCAGCGAATGCCTACCAAGGATCTAGAAATAGACAACACTCCTTTCATGCAGACCTACTTTGCAAACAGATGCTGTAGAACCACAGTTACAAAGCAAAAATCACATAAATTTTGGCAGCTGAGCTGGAAATAACCCATGATTAAGTTGTCTGGAATAAGCAGCTAAGAACATTCTTTCAGTAATGTAAATATCAAATTGAGCTGGGTGGCTTAGACTGAGTTAGACTTTCAACAGAGCTGACTATCTTGACTGTGGCTTTCGGAATTTTTCCAGGAATATGCCGGGATAGTTTGTCTAAGCATTGGCCACGACCATGCCCCTACCTCTCGATATTTTTCTATTTCCTGTTTCCTGCACCCAACCTTTGTGCATAAGAGGTTTCCCCGGGCAATGTTTAAACTCTATGGCCTTAGATCTCTTTGGACCTCTGATCTTCAACCAGTGTAGATATCCACATTCCATAATTTCGTAAGACACACTGCACAGTTGTCGATTGAACATTTCACCCAACAATATAATGATGAGCTTTATGTGGTGCCATTTCAAATACCGATGGCGATATGTAGTTATTCATTGTTATTAATCATTATTAATAAATTAAAATAAATTTGTGCTTAATTAGGAACCTCGCTCTTGAGTTTCTGATATTTTTCAGGGACCTACCCCCATACCGCAGTTGCTCAAATTGCATGTGCTTGAGACCGAGCTGTGTCTCAAATCCCAGATGCATACCACAACTGCACAGAAAAATTGCAAAGACGAGCTTGAGACAGCCAAATCTGAGATTCTGCAATTGTGGTAGTGTCATCTCAAGCTTTAGCTTAAGCTTGAGATGCAGCTTAGAAAATGCAAAGCTTGAGCGGCAGTTTGGCGTGCAACTGTGGTTGAGGCTTTAGTGTGTTACATCTAATCGTGGCATTAATCGACATATTATGACTTCTATTGTCATGTTATTGTGACACAAAGTTGGTTTTCTTTACTTGTGTGTCTGCTTTGTTTTCACAAAATCGTGTGTAAATTCTCACTATGACGCTAGTAGGATAAACTCGGCTATGGTATCTGATATCGTCTATACATACATTCCGTTCACATTTATATGGCTAATCTTTCCACTTCTCAGTATTTGTAAAGTGCATCTAAAGGTATTTTACATAGCTATCATGGAATTCGTGCACAATTTAAGAACTAAGTTTGTTATAAAAACAGTACGTGGACATTGAGATTCTTAGTTTTTTTGTTTTGCATTGAATAACTTGAATACACAACTGAATTCTTGCTTTGTAATTCGCCATTGTTTGCAAAGATAACGCTTGTGTATTGCCTGGAATGTGTCAAGTTTAAATATTGTAAATTCATGGTTTTAATGGTTGGATTGTTCGATAAGGAAAAGGCTGTTGCTCTTTGTGAAATTCCCTTTGCAAGTGCTTTTGCTTTATTTCATAAACAGTAGCTCTCCTGAGTTATAAACACTATAAATCCTAGATGTGAACTTCTATTTGGCTTCTTTTCACATCAAGAAATAATTTGTCTAGGGTCATTGTTTTGTTTATAAAGGCCCAGCGATGAAATGATAAGGAAGTTTCATATTATCTAATTGTAACTTATTAAGCAAGATTGTTTTACACATTTCAGTTGGTACTTTGGTTCCATGTCAAGGCAGGATGCTACTGATTTGTTGATGGCAGAGCGAGATGGGGGAGTGTTTTTGGTGCGTGACAGCACAACCATTCTTGGAGATTTTGTTTTGTGTGTTAGGTGAGGCCATGCAACCCTTCAGTGGTTGGTTTAATGTTTTTTAAAGTCCCATATTAGATTTCATAATTTAGAGTTTGAAATAAAATGAAATTGAATTCCATTAAAACCATTTCAGGGAAAACAGCAAAATAAGTCACTACATCATAAATAAAGTTCAACAAGGTGATCAGACAAAGTTTCGAATTGGCGACCAAGTTTTTTTAGACTTGCCTAGTCTTCTATCATTTTACAAAATCCACTACTTGGATAAAACCCCTTTAATAAGGCCCGTAAGTACCCAACGAAATAGCACAACGGATATTTGTGTACTTTACTTTCAGTTAATAATCTCTATTAATTCTCATCTATTAAGGCACCAAAAAGAGTAGAAAAAATGGTTGCAAAATATGACTTTTCTGGAAATGTAAGTAGTATTTGCATTATTTAATTCAATATGCAACTTATTACCGCTACAAGATTTAATGAACCATTTTTGAAATGCGACATTTACTTCTTTGATTCCAGGACAGCGAGGATTTGCCATTTAAAAAAGGCGACATTTTAACAATCATAGCAAAAGATGAAGACCAATGGTGGACAGCGAGGAATAGTTTAGGACAGCAAGGGTCTATACCAGTACCCTATGTTGTGAAGGTATGTATTTTATCTGTGGCACATACTTTTTTTTTAATATCTATGCCATTAAATTTTAATTTGGTATTTTCCTCTTATAGTATGAAGAGCAGTGGGCAATATCCGAGCCCAGCACGCCGCCTAGTCAGCAAGTCCACGAACGGGTTCGCCCTCCACCTTCCGATGGGCCGAGCCCAGTAACAAGGCAGTCAAGTAATCAGGTAAAAACAGCTTTAAGGACTTCTCAAAATATTAGTGTGACCCTCTACCCAAAAAAAACTTTAGATCATAGTTTTCAAACTTTTTCAACAAAACTGCTTGTGAAATTGTGCCAAAATTTGTTATGGCACACCATACGTTTTTATCAAGAGATTTTCTCAACAAAATAAAGGCAGATGCCGGCGGTCGAGTGGGTTATGTGCTTGCCTCTCGAACCTAAAAATGCTGGGTTCGCTCCCAGGTCGAGGTTGGTGGTACTTTTTATGGATGGGAGAAATTCCCTAAGTGGCGGCTCTTTCGGGTGAGAGTTTAAACCGAGGACCGGTGTTGATTGGTGCACGTTAAACACCCCTCGAGAGGGATTGGAAGTCCCTCCTCGTAGGCTTAATTCCCAAGTAGGTGTTGAAGGCTCATCCCCTGGCGTTGGTGTTTAACCCATGTTTTGCAGAAAATAGGCCAACGTTAAAAATCAACAAAATAAAGAAAAATCAGGTTATGAATAAAATAATCTGTTCCATGATGAATGTTTCGACTGTGTGCCATGTACAATTAGTATGCAAGTTTCAGTCATTTCGCAAACAAGCGGCACTTAATTTAAAAACGGTACCTTAGATACTCTTTAGTTGCCTAAACATATTGTTCTTCTTGTGGGGTACTAATTGCAAAATATTTTTTATCCTCAGAGAACACTTCCAGCATTTGCAAGAGTTAAACAAGCCAGAGTTCCAAATGCTTACGATAAAACTGCGCTCAAATTAGAAGTGAGTATTATTATAACGTTCTTTGTACCCTAATTTGCAAGCGAGATAAAACTAATCGCCCCTTTTCAGGTAAACGATGTCGTAAAAGTGACAAAAATGAACATAAACGGCCAGTGGGAAGGAGAGTTGCACGGGAAAACGGGACATTTCCCTTTCACGCACGTAGAATTTATAGATCAGGATAACCCACAGGATGGTGAAGAAAGCTAAAAGTATACTACAATTTGTACTGCGCTTGCCAGGTGCTCTTTACAACTAATTCCAATTCAAATTCAATTTGAGCAGTGTGGTCTTCAAATGCTGTATTGGAAGTTGAAATAGGACGCATTCCTTCGTTAAAAGAGTGAAGACTAGATTAGAAGAATGTGTGATCTGCCATTACACTTAACTACTCGAAATCTAATATGAATCATCTGGAAAACTGTGCCTGGTTTTCACCCTTCTATTCAACTCACTTCAGCATTTTTAGTCCCGCTACAACAATTTCATTGGATGTCCTTAACAATTTGAGGTATTCGTCTTAGCCTATTCAAAACTTCATTGGAAACCCCAGACTGGAAAGAAACTGTGCATCATTTATCGCCAACTAATGATCGATTCGAATCGCGCATGTACATAATAATTAATTGAAAAATATGAACACAAGTGGTGAATGTTTAGATTAATTAAAATGTGTATTTACTGAAAAAAGGCATTCGCTTACACAGCACGTCGTAAAACGGAGGCGACAAACACAACTACTTTTCAAAGATATAAACTGGCAGCGAATATGATGTCCCTCTTGATTCGCTTTATCCCTTCCGAGAATTTGTTCTCCAGTTCCGTATTGCCGATGCCTTTGGACGCTTGGCACATTTGCCGAAGTAGTTCCTCCAGACGCCTCATGCAACGGATGACGCTTCCTAAAAATATTTAACAAAACGATTGATTTTTCACGATTTACCCAACAAACCGATTGCTCAAATGGAAACTTCAGTATTTAATCACCTTCAAAGACGTCCGTCATTTTGCAAATTTGCGCAAAGGTTGCACCGTTGCACCAAGCATGCACCACATCCATTAAATTTGGACGAAAGGATGCCACGTAATCTTCTTCGTTCATTTCCAGTTTGGATTCTATGCTGACTTTTGCTATCCGTTTAGCCATGTCCTATCGATGTGTACAAACGTAAAACGATATTTTAAAAAAAGCACGTCAAGTTAATCCAAGTTTTAAAAAATTGAACCAGAGTTGCAAAATTAATTGGGTTTAATTGGAATTTCTGTTGTTATCACAGTTAACGCTGAACATGGGGTAAACAATCACCACAGTCGTTACTGGTTACGGGTTCATCGATTCTTAAACTTAGCAATAGGATCGGAATGTTCATTACTACATTGCAGATTAATTAGAAAAAAAATCTGAAGATGGTACAGAAATGTGCAACCCCGGGTTTCCTTAGTGAAAATGAATATCGAAACTATGCTTGCCTGCATCTGACGAAGTGGACCCGACAACTCGTCCGTTAATTTTGGCATTTCTGAAGATTTCTCTTGAAAAACAAAACATGACAAAACCGCAACTGCCTGTTGAGGACTCAAGTCGTTGAAGACTCCATTGAAGAGCATCTCCGTGATCAATAGTTCATCCCCACTTGAAAAGAAAAGAGAACTTGTAAGATGTGCAGGCAGTGGGATAAAATCCCCAAAACATTGGACAACTTACCTGCTTATTTCACATGCCACTCGTCCTTTCATTTCGATAACGTCCGTTGAAGAGCAGTAGCCCAGCCGCCTCAAAACACGCTTGCGGCATTTCAGCTCGCCCATCTGCAGTAACGATTTGGCCTTCCTCAGATCTTGTTTTGCAGATTTGATTTCGTGAGAGAGCTTTTATTTAAAGGCGAACAATAATGATCAGTTGGCATCATAAAAATTGTCGCGGGTACATGACGTTTAAAACCAAAATAAAAGTAAGTAAATACCTGCAGTTTCTGTTCGTATTGTTTGTATATCTGTTCTAGCTCGGGGTCTTTGTGCAAAGTGTGGGCGTACATGCGATGTTCGATAGCCTCGATTTTTCTGACCACTTCTTTGAATTCGGGATCTTTTATTCCCATGTCCTCGATTGGATCCAGAAGTGGAACACCATTTGGAAATCGCTTGTGGGCCTCCTATAGGGTTAGTCGCATAATTTGGTGGAAATCTTTTTAAAAAACCAATGGAGTCCAACTTGTTGTTCGGACAAGTGTCGAAAATTTTTTTTTACCTGAATGGACTTAAGGACGCTCATGCGATTGTCTAAAGGTCGAAGATCGTTTGGATAGTACAACCGAATCGAGCTGATTTGGGACAGTAGGGAAAGTGCGACTGGAACAACTTTCATTTCTCCTTTTTCCCCTGCAGGACAAGGTTTAATTGCTGATATGGAGGTGGTGTTGGTACTAGATTTTGAAAGATGAAGCAAAACTTCCACCGTGTGAATAGTTTCACCAGTTAAAGGATTGTTTTTGTTCTCCTTGGTCTTCTTGTGAAAATTGACGACAACCCCCCAGTCGAATTCGATTTCACCGGCTGTCACCTGGAAATTAAGGTAAGAAGGATATTTATTAAATGGAGGGTTTATTTCCATTAAGCATTCTAAAAAGTGAGAAAGCTGGAATACCTTGACTAATCTTCCTGACTGCAGATATGGTATGATGTACTGTGGTGTGGTCAGAAAACCTTGGAATTCTTTTGATAGCGCAGATAGCTGTTGCCTTAATTTATAGTAGCCTGAAATCTCAGTCTCTCGGGGTACTTTCAATGCATCGTGTTCCTTTTGTAGACGTTGTACCTCTGCATTTACAGAAAATAGTTTTATAATTTGGGAAGTGATTTTAGACAAACGTTGTATGGTATTTTTTTCCATACAACAAAAAGTTCAATTTTATTTAAATAATTGCAGTATTTTACGGACTATAAGACGCACCTTAATTTTTAAGCAATTTTTTGAAGAAAAAAGTGCGTCTCATATAGTCCGTAAAATATGGTAAATATATTAAGTTTATAATAATCAAACTTAAATTTGTCAGATTTCTTGAGAAACTAGTTATAAACTTACTTGAACAAAGGTCAGGAATGTTGGCATTGTTCTGAAATTGTCGGAATGATCGCTCGAGCATGTACTCTGGATTGACCTCTTCGACACGCAGCAAGTTTAGAACCATGTTGTACGTCAAGTGAAAGGCGCTATTAATTGGGTCGGCTGCCCCCTTTACCAAATTTTTTCCAATCGAAGGACTCATTTTTTCATCTACCATGAGAATGACAATTCCTTTCTCATCCAGACCACGACGACCCGCACGACCACTCATTTGAATGTATTCACCAGACGTCACCTTTGGATATAAAACAAGCAATGTTATTTTTTTGCTGAAATTTAACTTATTTTTTATTGCATGTTTTGCACATTTACCCAACGAAAATCTTTTCCATCAAATTTCTGAGCTGAAGTGAACAGAACTGTTCGAGCTGGCATGTTTAGTCCCATTCTTCAAAAAAAAAAGAAGTTGCAAATCTGTATGAAAATTCTGAACAGCATTTGGTGCAAAACAAAAGTTAATGAAAAATACGTACGAAAATGTTTCGGTTGCAAACAGTGCCTGGAATCAAAGCAAAAAAGTAAAAAATGAGATCACGTAACAAATATGCTACAAGCCTAAAACTAGTTTGCAAATAAAATTTTACCTTGATTAATCCTTCTGCAAAGAGAATTTCGATGGTCTCCTTCAAAATTGGCAAAAGACCAGAATGATGAATACCGATTCCTCGTTTCAGCAATGGCAACACATGCTCGACCTAGTGTTTTAACAAACTTGTTAGTTGACCCAGCAAACTGAACATTTCATTCAGGTAATTTTAAACGTGTTTACCTGAGGTAATTTTCTGTCTTCATCCGAGAGCACGTTCATGGCATTTGTGAAAATTTCTCCAACCAATTTTTTCTCTTCAGCTGCAGGAAATAGAACATATTTATAAAACTATTACCTCGTACGTATCAAATAAAATGTGGTCGTAATTCTTACAGTTAATGAAATCCAGTCGAGACATTTGCAGCGCATATGCTTCGCATTCTTTCTTGCTGAAGCTGAACACTATGACTGGTGCAAAATCCTTCTCCATAATCATTTTTACAATTTTATAGCAGTTTGATTCGCCTGTAAGTCATTTAAATAATTATAGGTATGCTTTAATTTATATACCATTTTTACTATTATAGGCACGGTCCGATTAAGATGCAGTACCTTTGGTGCCTCCCCTTCGGCCCTTCTGGTCACCTTTTGCAGCATCGCCAGCATTTTGAAGAACATTCATTGCTACATTGAAACTTTCCTCTCTGAAATTGCCCTTCAATCACAATAAAAGGTAAGTTATGCTATGTTCTGTATTTATGAAATAATTTCACAATTAGTGTGGGAAATTTACTTTTTCGTCAACAACCAAATGTAAGCCTTCGCCTCCTGCAGGAAAAATGTAGTGCTGCAATGGCACGGGGCGATAATCTGTGTATACAACGTGACACGGCTAAAATAGTCAAATAAGGTGATTAAGATAAAATTTGCAATTACAAACTTAAGTATTTTTCACTACGAAGGGAAAACTCGCCTGGGAATGCAAGTGGCAAATCCATTCTGCAAACTGCCGGGCATTCGGAATTGTGGCCGATAGAAATACGTAATGCACGTTGTCTGGTAAAAGAATGATGGTTTCTTCCCAAACCACTCCACGCTCTAGATAATCATTTTTTTAGATTAGCCAAATTTGATAAACACAATTTGTGTGACTAAATGCAATTTAATTTACCTTTGTCCCTCATGTAATGAATTTCGTCAAAAACTACCCAAGCAACTTCACGCATTACTTCTGAACCACGATACAACATACTTCGTAAAATCTACACAGAGATACATAAAATATTAAAAGTAATCTTCTTTTAAATTTCTGTAATCTGTTAGTCCAAGAACCAACTCGCCTCTGTAGTCATTATAAGACAGCTAGCTGTTGGGTTAATGGTGACATCACCGGTCATGAGTCCGACATCTTTAAACTCCTCACAAAGTTCACGGTACTTTTGGTTACTTAGAGCTTTGATTGGTGTTGTATAAATAACACGCTGTTTGTCTCTCAGGGACATTGCAATAGCATATCTGAAAAAAATGATTTTACAACTCAACCTCTGTAATGTTTAACCAGCTATATGCATTACCCCAAAAATCTCCAAATACTTACTCGGCTACAACTGTCTTGCCAGCTGATGTATGTGCCGACACGAGGACCGATTGGCTGTTTTCTAGACATAGCAGTGCTTCTTTTTGGAAAGGATCCAATACAAAGGGATAATCCTTTGCTGGTTTGCCTTGTAACGGTTTCAAAGGAACGTACTCAGCATCATGTGGAACTGCGACCTAATGTTTACAAAAATGACAGGCCTATATTATAGTTTCCTAACAGCACTAGAGACGGTTTTTAACCAACAAATTAATGAAACAAACCTCGTGTGTACAGGCCTCTACAGTCTCTACTGTGTGAATATTTATTCTTGGAATATAATCATCCAATCTAAAAGTATTTCAAGTTAGGTTTTACAACTTGCATGTGAGATAGTCAAGAGCTTGAAGATGCTTAACATACTTAATGTCATCCAAAAGATTGGTTTTCGCTTTTTTGTTGCTGTCCTTTTCGCTCCCATCTTCTAACTCGCGTTTTCCGCTGGTTATAGACTTGACAAGCTCGCTTGTGGAAACTCTGGATATTAACGAAATCGTTAAATTAATTAAGGGTTTTATCGTGGGGATGATAGCATCCTTTACCCCCTGTTATCCAATGCACCTATCAACCACGTGCTTCACAATTACACAAGTTTTTACTTGATAAAATCGTAATACATGCACGTAGTAGTTTGCATACGAAGATATACTAACCCGGACTTTGTCTCTTTCTTAGAATTGACATTAATTTCTGGTTTCGAAGTGCTTTCAAACACGCTGAACAAATCATCCGAATCCATGTTTTTGTCTAGGGTCGACTGCTTGGAAGCAATTGTAACGATAAATTTGTTTACACCAGAAAAGGTTACACATAGCAGCATGGCGCATGCGTGATCACGTGATAAGTTCAACGCATGGGCGTGACCAGACGTAGTTTAAAATTCTGGACTTTAGCCACGCCCCGTGCAAAAAGTACATACAATTTCATTACTTTCTTGATCGGTTTTTCGGGAATTCCATGACTCCAACTTAATGACAATTGAAAGAAAGTACAATAAAATGCAAAAAGGTACTCTGTTTACAACTTGTTATGCTACCAAACGTAACTACGTAAAATCTGAGTGTCAAATTTAAAAAAATCTCGGACATAATGTATATTGACTATACACGTAAGTACTTCTCACGTATATTGCATGAAACGTAGATACAATTGCTTGTGGAATATCAAATAATAGTTGTTTTTCTTAGAAAACAATTACAACATTTTACGTGTTCTGAAATTAGCTGCAAACTTAGAAAAACGAGTGCTGGAAACACTGCTGGAACAAATTTAACACCATTTATAGCGTCTGC
>JAQGAE010001710.1:0-21305 GCA_034696685.1 Julus scandinavius
AACTTACACAACCAAAGTAGCTCCTTCACAAGATCAACCGAGGCCATGATCTCGGCCTCCATGGTCGATTGAGCTATGGTGGTCTGACGCGAAGATCTACAGCACACCAGGGAATGGCCAATCATTACTAATATCCCTGAGAACGAGAGACTTGTATCCACTTCGGACCCCCAGGATGCGTCGGTGAACGCCCGGACCTTGTCATCATGACTCTTAAAAAGAACTAGACTTTTTTTGGTCTGTCGTAAATAATTGACCAAGTTCTCCACCTGATGCCATGCCTGTAAAGACGGCGAACTACTGAACTTCGCTAAAGTATTAATGGCGACCAAGATGTCCGGTCGCCTCATCCTGGCTACGTATAGCAATGAGCCTATAACACTCCGATATGGATACGGAATCGCCTCTTCCTCATTACTCATAAATTCACTAGAGAAGACCATTCCTACTTGAAGAGGCTCCTTGACACGTTGTGTAGGGATCATGTCTAGTTTCCGGCTGAGGGCGTCAATATACGGCTCCTAGTCCATGATGATATTCCTGTCATGGTCCTGTCGGAATTTAATTCCCAGGAAATTTCGTCACCGGTCTTAGATCTTTCAGATCATAGACCCGGGACAATTTAGCAATGACTTCGTCAATCGCACTGTCATCCTTTCCCAGGACCAACAAGTTGTCCATGTACACCATGACCAGGGCATCCCACCGTAGCCGACAAACGCATTCAACACTGTCGAACGGTATGAAGTCCTGCTGTTGCAGTTCCTCGTGCAAGGTTACCCACCAGCATCTACCTGCTTGGTGTAAGCCATACAATGACTTATTCAGGAGCCAGACACATCCGTCGGTGGTGGAGGTTCCATCTTGGGTATAGGTTTATCAAGCGTGCCATACAAAAACGCACACTTGACAACAAGGTGGCAATGTAGCCAAACCACGAACACAACGGGCAGAAGGAAGTTGCTGAAACCCTTTAGCAACAAGCCAAGCCCTGTGTCTCACTAAGGCGCCCTTCGAGTCCCGCTTATGGGTAAACACCCAACTGCAGCCAAGGACCTTCTGTCCTTTCTGAGGCAGTACGGACTCGTAGACTTTGTGCTTTTTGAGGACATGCAACTCATCCTCCATAGCTTCCAGTCATTTATCGAAATCCGGGGTTGAAATTGCATTGCTAAATGTTGTTGGATTAGAATCCACGACGTTCACATCAGCCTTACTCCTAGTGCCTGAGGATACAGGAACCCGCTTGTCCGGAGCTTTGAATTCCTTTGTCCAATCCTGTCTCGTCTGTCGGGCCAATTTCGAACTCCCCGTGAAAAGTGTTATGTGGGAAGAAGTCAAAATCATGATCGTATTCGACCTTGTTGTCCCGGCTGTTACGTGCTGATCTCATTAGTGGAGCAAAAATGCTTTCCACCCAGGTAGTTATAGACATCAGCACGTTGCCCCGTCTGTCTGGGTTGAAGAACCCGTCTCCATGTGGAAGACTCCACAGTCGGGGGAACACGAGTTACCAACGGACTCGTGGGCGCCTCCGCGGTAGGAACACCGGCCTTGGGGGCCTCGGCAGGAAACTCGTCAGGAGCTTCCTGTCCGAGTTCTGGTAAGGACCCTTTTATTTTTGAATAAAAATTAAATTAAAATACATAAATGGGTCGTGCCCCATAACAACAGTCCAGGTGGTGCCACATGTGACCTGTTGTTTTTTCTCTGACATCCCATTTTGTGCTCACTTTCTAGGCGTTGACGTGGCTGCGAAGATGTTTACACGCGCCTGGTTCATGCTCCTGTTAGAAAGGAAGCAGAAACTAAAACAAAATGTAAAAGTAAGTTTTTGTTGTAATTAAAATTCAATCTGAATGTATGTCCATTTCCCGCCTGCGTATGTTGATAACACTACAGTATATGCATCTGATTTTGATTTCTGGCCGTCTGTCGCGATCGCCGACCAGCCGAAGGTAACCCAATAGTTACAAATATAGCATGAACCATTATTTTGAAACCAAACTAATGCTTAAAAAGCAAATGAATTGTATCAAATAATGCATAAAAGCAAATGCACTTTTTTTAAAAAAAAATAATAAAATCCTAAGGCAAAAAAGCCTTTGAGCCTTATGGCAATAATATTTTATATACAACAAATTACAGCAATAAACTATATATACAAAATGTCATTGCCAAAAACAATTTTAGCATTGAACTATTTGATATAACCAAGTTCATGCTTTACTTTGATTTTGTAATTTAATTTTGGAATTATTATCAGAATTATATGTATTTAAATATCATTTTAATCACATCAATGACTTCACTCTCACTGTGCACAATTTTAAACTGTGCCATTTACACTTTTATTTATCCAACTTCTGCATTTATTAAACACCATCTTGATGTGATTATCAATATCTAAAAATATGTCACATGTTCTATTTGTTTGTTTTCTTTACATAGAACTTAGCTGCATTGAAGTGGTCATCTTCTTTTAGGAATTTCCGTGCTATGATAATGTCAACGATAGGAAGGTTGTCTGATTGTGATTTGACATATCTTTGATGCATTTTTCATAATTAATTTTTAATTCAATGAAATTTCAAAATAATTTCATTGACAATATATGCCAGCCTATGACAACCCGACACACAAAAGTTTAAAAATCAAGCATGGCTATAGAAAGTGACGTCATGCCCCAATAACCAATCACATATCATTTTCAAATGGCAATATTGGTGCTGTTTTTGTACATTTATTTCTTTTTTATCAGCCAATTAGTGGATTTAATCACCCAAATTTGACCTAGACGTTTATTATATACTGTTGGGTATTTACGATTGCCCCTGTTGATATTAATGTTGTGTTTTAAATTAATCCATGATTTATTCAAATGACCATTATGGGGGTTGACAGGGATTTGACTTTTAGCCTTCTCAATAGGTCCATTGAGGGCGCCACTGTAAACTACAGTAGGTAGGGCAAGTTCATATGAAAATAGGGGATAAGGACCCTGGGGCACTTTAGTCTCAGAATGAGACCAGAATGCCAAATCCCCTCCCCTAATGACGTCTAGTAAGGGGAGAAACAAAACTACTGAACTTTTTGTTTCAATCCTCTTTTTTTGTGAACTTTGTTTTTTTCTGTGGTCATTTAGCCCTATCTTTAGAATGTCCTAGTTTGACTAAGTTTAAAATGCTGTATAAAGCTGGTTAAATCTGAAACTAGTTTACACAGTCTTTCAAGATGATTCTACAGAAATAGTTTCCTGTAAGCATAGGAAATTCTAATCTACAAGTCCATGGACGCCCATGGATTGGATAAAGACTGGACCATAACAAAGTACAGCAACAATGGAGATCTACAAATCAAGTGAAGGAGATCCACAGATTTCAACATGGTTGCAGAGCATGGTTGCTGCTAATTCAAGATCCCTAAGAAGAAAATTCTACAGCTGAAAAAAAGAAAAAAATCTCAAGTGTGGACTTCGAAAATGTGCCAGAAAATCAAGATTCTTCGAGTGAGTAAAGCAAATTCTAAAGCCATGTGGAGGTTGACTCAACATTCAAGGTTTAACGAATTTTGCTAATTTTGCTGAATAATCTTAGTTTTATTTGATTAGCTGAAAATATCAAAAGAATAGTTGCACTATGCCAGTTTTTTTGAGTACAGTTGATACTAAGCATTTATTGAAATTATGTTAAAAATTTAAGAGAAATAGGGTAAACTTAATTAGTTAATTAAAACTATTATCAAAAAAAATGTGCACTTTTTATTGTAGTCATATTACAGCAATCAACGAATGTATCAAGGAAATTGAAGAAAATTAAAGGTTGAGGTACAGTGAATAGTACAGGCATCTTTGCTGGCAACCAAAAAGTGACAAGCTAAATCATGGCATTTCCGGAGAATCACAGTGAAAGGTTGTTTGCTATTCAAAAATTAAATTCAACGATTTATCTTGAATGGGCGTGTGATGCTCGCATGATGCTTCGGGAAAAAGGACTTCTCCAATTTTTTTGGAGATTATTGATGCTCCAGTAGAAGATGCACCCCATGCTGAAGCTCGTGAGTTTAATTTAAAGAAATAAAAGGCTCTTGCATGCCTTTATTTATCAGTTTGCCCTGAGATCAAGTCTTTGATCAAAAATTGTGAAAGTGCGCGAAAACTTTGACTTAGCTACAGTCAACGTATGAGCCACAACACCGGGATACACAAATCTCGTGACTTAAGGTGTTTAAGCCTTACTATTAATTTCGAACTAAAAAGTTCCTAATTACACGCTCAACAGTGTGTCAAGCAAATTGCCATTATTAGAGTTAATAACTTGCGCCCAATAGCGCCAAATTCTCTAAACCAAACAACTGTTCGTGTACTAGTAATCAAAATTAGCACTAAACAGTAAATACTGTTTAGTTAGCAAATGCTAACCAGCACTAAATAGTGTTAACCATTCAGTGCTCAGATAGCAACTTAAAGCGAATAAGCCGTTTGACCCCAAGCCCAAAGGGAACACCTCGCACTCAAACGCGTTTGCACAAATAAGAAGTTCTGAACCCAGAGTCCTGAAGGGCGCACCTCGCATGCGAACATATGTTTAAAGTGATTATTAATCACAATCATATTCTGCAAAAGCAGAAGCACAAGAATCAAGCCGAAGTACGAAAAAGTACTTTTCCTACAAACAGCCAAATTGGTCCCTGTAGTGACCAACGTTCGAACCACTAGGAATTCTAATAAGGAAACCAGTGAAATGAATAACGAACAGTTAAGTGACGTGAATTCACGTGAAAGTTTGACTCCCCTTGGTGAAACGGTCAGCGAACTGACTGCGCCAAGTGAAATTGACAAATCAGTCAGTTCTATGCAGACCCACACTGGAAATGACATTTTTGCTCCATTGAAGGTTCTGCAAATTTTGACTTAGCGACTGGTTAGCGAAGTGTCCAAATGCTGTGCCAACTGTCCACAATTCCTCGACCTTACGCAACAAGTCGCTCAAGCGATCGATAAGCACTAAAGGACTCGGCCTATGCAGCACTAATGTCAAGCGTAGCTTCATCTACCAAAAGGATAAACGAACTTGACAAACGTCAGAAAGAGCTAGAGCAAGCTCTAGCTGATGCAGTGAGCAAAGCAACTCACAACCTTCCAGTCACCGTTTTACAATCTGGGAGGTGTTCAAATGTGTCAATCATAACTGGCCCTCCTGCAAACCCAATTGGGAACACCGCTCCAGTAACATTGGCCTTAATCAGTCCAAAATGGATGCTCGGTAAACTTAAATTAGCAAATGCTTCCACAATAAGTACCTATGATACCATCCTAAATAGGGTTAGTCAAAAAAGAATCAACTACAGTGAACATGATTCCACTGAGGCCAAAGTAACCTCTGAGGTCTTTGAAGCCGTGGAGAAGTTCTCTGGAAAAGGAGACTTCTTTGGTAGTTGGTGGGAACAAGTTCAGTTCAAAATCGACGCCAACAAATTAACCGAAAAGCAAGGCTATGATGCCCTCTTCTGGTTATTAATCGGCAAAGCTCGAAGCTTCTGGTTTAAGGAGAGATACACATCTAAAACCTTCGCCGAAGCAAAAATTGCTTTCTTCTCTCGATATGGAACATACGAGACAGATATTGTGCTGTGCAAACAAATAAGTCATCTCAAGCAACTCGAGTTTCAATCAACTCGAGAGTTCATCGAACTCATCATGTCTAAGTACCACAAAATGTCGTACTTACCCATGCCTCAAATGATGGTACAAGTAATTTTTCTGGCCTAAAATCCTTTTATATTGAGACAGATGTTGAACAGGTTAATGACCAAGTGCAGCTTAGGAAGCTAGTGTTGAAGCAAGAAATATGCTTCTGTCTGTGAAACAATGGTGACAGCCAATTAAAAAGGGTGCAGTTAAAACAAAAGCTGGCATCCCAGTACTACCACTAACTGATACACAGGTTAGATGGAGTCATTCCAAACCTAGTCATAGTTACCATAGGACTAGTAACACAAGCCAAACTCGAAATCGATATCAAAGCCTGACTCAGAACCAACCATCTGGCTCTCATAATGGTCAGAGACATAACAGCTCTAACCGTTATAACAGAGGAGGCTCAAGTGGAAATCCACAGCCTACCCAAACAACTGTGCCTCAGCCGAATAACATGGTAATGCCGAATACTGCTTCAGTGAAGCAGAAAAAGGTTCAGTACATGAAATTGGATGGTCTTAGGCCAATAGCAGCCATAAACCTTGTCCCAGAACCACAACCAGATTGTAGGGTATATGGCAAACAAGGTACCAACACACTCAATTGTCCAAAAGGGTGTGGAAATAGGTTTTTAAACAATAACCTAGTTGTTCTGCCAGTTCAACAACAGCTGAACACAGCTATAGCCACCACCTCGCTATCAGGAGAACTGTTGGTCTATGCAAAATGTAGCTTGGCTGGTGTGGAACATCAAGTACTACTTGATACTGGAGCAAACATCTTCTTTAGAGGAAAACAATTCCATGAACAACTACAAAGTAGGGACAACCTATGACTCATTGCAGACGCAGTGTACAACTTGCAGATAAGGTGAAGAACTAGTATGAAGCCTTACTCGCCACCATCGAAGTTGTACTCGAAGGTAGAACCTTCCATCAGGAAATCACAATCATCCCCTCGTATGATCAGTCAATCAAAATACTTGGGATGGATTTCCTAAGACAGGATGAAATCTTAATTGACTGTGGAGGAATCCAGTGGCAATTCAAGAACCCTGTCATACAAAGCATAGAAGCAGAAGCTCCTATGAGTCTGGTGGACAAGATCGAGAAAGTTCTTCCCAATACCAGCTTGGAAGTTTCAGATGAAATGTCCCAGGTGAACCACATGTGTGTGCCTGAAGCCTTGCAAACTGTCAATCTTCGAAGTGATGAAGCTCCACATCTCTCTGCAGAAGAAAGGGATGAAGTCAACCGACTGCTGGAAGTACATCGGGGGATCTTCAAAGAACCTGAGGATGCAGCAGATGTTCCCCCACAAAGGATCGACGTCAAGCCTGATGCTCAACCATCGGCAGTAAGGGCAGACACCGTCACCGATGAAGACGATTCTTCAAGAAAAGGTTAACGACCTCATCAAGAAGGGATAAATGGTACCCTCTTCTTTCCCTTGGGCAGCACCATCATTGCTGGTTCCCAAGCCTGGAAATACCAGTGAATACTGTATGGTCACGGACTTCCGTGCACTCAATGCAGTTACCATATCGGACAGATATCCTCTGCCCAAAATTAATGATTTGATGGAAGAGATGCAGATCAAGCCATACATGTCTTTCCTTGATTTGAACAGCTGCTACTGGCAAATTTCCATCCATAAGGATTGCCAACAGCTGTTTTCGACCATTACACCATTTGGAATGTATAGCTATACGAGTGCCAATAGAAGCTCGACACTGCAGCCCAATGTCAAAAGGTTGTGGATGAGATAATCCAGATGATAACTGGTGTGTGTGTCAAAGCCTACCAAGATGGCTTATACGTTGGTAGTGACAATGTTGACAAGCATCTGGAAGATTTGGACAGAATCTTCAATAAATTCGGCAAACGAAACTTCAGTTTGAACAGAAAGAAATGTGAGTTTTTATGAAAAGACTTCTCTTCCTAGGACATGTCTTGCGCAGTCAAAGAATAAGTCCTTACTCGGATAAAGTAGTGGGCCTCTCAAAAATGGACTACCCGAAAAACAAAAAAACTACTCAAATCTTTTCTGGCCTCCTGCAAATGGTTTGGAAAGTTTGTACCAGACTTATCCACCATTGCAACTCCTTTGCATAAACCTTTCAAAAAGGATGAACCTCTTGTTTCCACCGATGCATGCAAACAGGCCGTGGACAAACTGAAACACCACCTTTGTACAGCCCCAATCCTGGCTCAGCCTGACTTCGATAAGAGCTTCCATCTCTACACAGATTCAAGCAATGAAGCCATTTGCCGACGCCGGCGGTCGAGTGGGTTACGTGCTTGCCTTTCGATCCTAAGATGCTGGGCTCGCTCCCAGGTCGGGGTCGGTGGGAATTTTACGGATGGGAGAAATTTCCTAAGTGGCGGCTCTTTTAGATGAGAGTTTAAACCGAGGTTCCGTGTTGATTGTTGCACGTTAAAGACCCCTCGAGAGGGGGTGGAAGTCCCTTCTCGTCGGCTAAATTCCCAGATAGGTGTTGAAGGCCCATTCCCTGGCGCTGGTGTTTAGCCCTCGTGTTGCAGAAATAGGCCAACATTAAAAATTAACCAAACAAACAAACAAACAATGAAGCCATTAGAGCAGTACTTGGACAAGGTGATGGAGATTACTTTCAAGTGATAGAATACACCTTGAAGTCATTCAACTCAGTTCAAACGAACTATTTTACAACAGAGAAATAAGCTAGGCAGTCATCTGGGCAGTTAAAAAAATTCCAAAGTTATGTGGATGGGTTTACCTTTGTCGTACACACCGACCATGCTCCCCTGAAACAACTAATAAAAACTAAGGAAACCAAGAGCAGAGTTGCTCGCGGGCTGATGGAAATCCAGCAGTTCATCTTCGATGTAAAATACATCCCTGGAGACTTGACCAACTTAGCAGACTTGCTATCACATACCTCAGGGCAATCAGATCCTGTGGTATTCATTCACCATTTCTTGGTTGATGAACAGCCAATCACGGCTGAAGAGTTTCGCGAAATGCAACTTGTAGACCAACAGTGCAATCACATTATCCGAGCCATAGAAGCTGAGGATGACCCATGTGACACTGAAGGTTGAACTTTTACCAATAGGGGATACTCCCTGGCTAATGGAATCCTCTATAGGATCATGGGTCTCTCACTAGATGAGGATCCCAAACTAATGGTTCCAGCTGTCCTACAGCAATGAGTCCTTAAATGGAATCATGATGCACCTGAAGCAGTGCATCCTGGCATAAATGCCACAATAAGTAGAATATCCAAATGGTACTACAGGCCTGGACTCAAGGCAACAAGCACGGACATGTTCTACAGTGCACGGAGTGTCAAAGGTATAAGTCCAAAACACTGCAGACAAGTCTTCAGTTTCTTCGCCTCCTATACCTCCTAGGTTCGATACCCTAGCGATCACCTCATGACAATTTACTAACATTCAATGACGTTTGTCATGACCTATTATTCTGCAAGAATAAATTCACACAATTTCTGGAGATACTCTCCAGCAAACTCCTAGCATGTCGAGATAAGCGCGAACAAGCTCAGTATGACCGAAGATTAAAACACAATCTTCGTGCAATCACCCCTGACTTTCAAGTTGGTGATAAAGCATGGCTAACTTTTCAAGCACAGAGTTTTGCACACAAGTGTTTTATCTCAAAGTTAACCCTCAAAAGAGATGGGATTTACATGATCCGCAAATTCATCTCACCCACTACTTATGAAGTTAAGATACATTGCGTTCCAAAATTCTTGGCATATACAATGCCAGAGACTTGACTAAAGTCGAAGATGAGGATGATGCAACTCTCATACTTCGAACTAAGTCTCGAGGAAGACCAAACAAAAGTTCAGATTTAACTTCCATGCAACCTGCATGCCCAGTACCTAGTACTAACTACCCAAAACCAAAAGAGTATGACTAAACCTTTAAGACCGAAGAAAACTTTGGACTTATCCTCAAAAAATAACACTATCTCAGTCCACAATACTGACTATCTAGCGAAGAAAGGAAGAATGAACAAAAGTTTGGACGTACCCTCCACGCAGCCTGCATGCCCAGCAGCTATTACTGATGCTACCCCAAATCAAAAGGGTATGAAAAAGCATGGTAGACCTTCCAAAATTAACTCCAAGATACCTAAAAAGGATCTTGTGAAAACCAGTACCAGTGTAAGTATGCGTACTAGGTCAAGTTGAGTATCTAAACCGCCTGACGTGATTAGCAACATCATAATCCACGATGTATCCCACGAAATGGGATTGTTAATCGACGAGTATGATTTGGACTTAATTACCACAGTATGGCTATTTACTGAGGCTTATGTTAACCAGCAAGACATCGTAGATCCTAATGACAAGGACTACGTCCAAAGATGTCTGACAATCTCTCCTTTTAGAGATGTATAAAATCTCCATCAGGAAAGTCCTAGCGAGGACAATGTAGAACGAACAACAACGTTCAAAGTTTGTTGAGCAGCTAACTATTTATTAGATAAGGGTTGGGACACTTCCATGGCGCAAAAGTTTCTTTAACATGATCAGTCCGAACTTTTATAATAACGCCAAAGTCCAAACGGACATGGAATTACATGCTTAAAATAATGGTCCCATTCCATTCACCAGGTTCCTGCACCACTGCCAATTTAAATTTTAAGGTCCATATGGATGTGACCCTACTTTGTCACTAATTAACCTTCCAATAGGTCACCAATTCGATTGAGTGTCACACCCACTGACCTCTTAGCTTACTTATATCCTGCAAACTTCGACTCACCCTCTCTTGTCTTCCACGTTTCTTTCAAGCACATGTGTTTTCAACGATTGAGATTTCCAGAGTTTTCGAAGTTTTTCCAAGCATCATAGCTAATTAGTCTTTGGACTTAGACCAACTGCTCTCGCGTAGTCGCAAACTGATCGACACCCACGATATCTCTATCGATGGGACCGAGTTCGTGAATCATCGTGCTAACCAGTACCTTCAACGACCAACTTTGAACTTCCACAAACTTTCGGGAGAAGTCTGAACTTTGGCGATTCTTCGGCGATGTACAACCACTGGGTTGTACAATGCTGACACTCTTTCGGCTTTATTGCCACGTGTCGAAGATCCTCCAACAACGTTCGACAACATTGTGAGGATTGTCAGAGCATTGAACTGCATCGGATGCTGCTTCTCCGGCGTTAGCCCAGTATGTTACTGGTGACCAACCTCCAAATTCGACTGTTGGAAATGCCAAATTGATGGAGGCGTACGTGGCGGCCGATCAAAGCAGGCACCAAAATTTCAACTCTCTCCAAAGTGAGATGACTGCCCAAAGAAACCTCGAGCAGAAACATCAGCAGAGACATCTGCAAGCAACCGAACTGATCCAACAACTTGTGGATCACCTTCCACGTGATCACCTTCCACGTCCAACCTTCGGCCTTCCACCTAAGCCGAGCGCCCATCCGGCGTCATCGAAGACCGCCAACTGGTGGTAGAGATCACTGCTAGTGATCGTCAAGCCGTCGAGAACGTGCTTGAATGCAGCATTTCAGCCCAGTAGACTATTGAAATCACCAGATAACTGCCACAGCCAAGTCCGACTCATCCAGTAGCAGCAGAAGACGTCTCCGAAGATATCGCCGAACTTCCCTCTACACCTTCGACGTCATACAGGTCTCCAAGACCAACTCCTCGAATGGCCCTGGCTCTTCGCAAAACGTTACTATGAGCTACGAAGAAGCCGAAGAAGTCGACTCAGTCCACTGTTCAGTCTTCGGCACCCAAACAGTCCGAACCTGAACAGTCCGAACTAATTCAGTTTGAATTGGACACTTCGACCTCAGCAACCGCTGATTACTCACCAATGGCTGAAACATCCACTGCAACCACAGAGAAAAAGAAATAGGTCTCCATCTCCGCAACCAGGACCATCTTCACGTCCAGTTGCCCCGGTATTTAAAATACCAAAAAAGATGGCATCTACCATTGTGGCCAAAACGATGAAGCGTCATCCCACTGTATTTAGCAAAATCGACAAGAAGACAACTCCAGGCAAGAAGGGACAAACATCTCCGAAGAAGCTGCTGTCATCTGCTGAACACAAAATTGCAGCACACACCCGCTCTCTAGAGTTTACAAACAGGACGGGACGATCTTGGACCCACTTTTCGAAATTTACCAGAGAACCACTAATTCTTCGGCAATATTTTATGGAGGCTCCACAAAACCTTGAAGAAGGTTCTCATGCCATGCAGCAATACCATGCTAAAATAGAATGTCTCCAACCAAATATCATCACATCTACGTATGTCCACCCCAAATCTGGAGATAGGGACTTCGACGCCTGGAAGGAGCTGACCACATTTCCAAGACCACTGAATGGCAAAGAGTGCTGCTACTACTGCTGTCATCACAAGCGGTACCAATCTTGCATCACGCACTGAAACGGTGCCTACCAGATTCCGCCATCACGAAGACTCAAGACACCACTTGGGAAACCTAACTGCCTCATCACCGATCATAATATGGACATCCTCAACACGATGCTCGAGCGAGTCCAAGTTCCAGATTACTGCATGTAATTTCAGATGTCGGCATGCAGCACGACCATAAGATACCTTCAAAATTGCTGCGTGCCATATTTTTGTGTAAGTAGATCCTATTTTGAATTTTTGTAAAAATATTTTTACCAAGTGTCTTTCTCTTGTTAGGATAGGACTGTATTTTTTTAATTTAAAAATAACTCAATTAGGCCCGCTTTAAAAGTTAATGTCCCTTAAACAAAAGTTTTCAAAAGCATTAGGGGGGATATAAAGCGTATCATTAAACATTTGTTATAAATAACGAGTAGTGTAACGTTGTTGAGTGGTCCCTATTCTAAATTTGGGGGGTTACTTACCTGTCACATGGAGCCTGGCCTTTCTTGAAATGTCCTGGTTGCCCCTGAAAGATAGAAAGAATTCTTATTTTAGTATTTGCAGTGCAGTGTTGGGTTATAGCCTACCTGTGTGTAGAGTAGACTGGTCCATCCAGGTGGCGTTGTTGTTTGCCTTTGTTTACCTGGGCGGCCATGTTGATTGTTTTTTGGCAATTCGTTGCAGGGCGTTGCCCAGACTGTATCGTTGCTCGTGGTTCCTAAAAGGAAATATATTCATTGTTGAATTTTTACACCATGCCTCTGGTTTCATTTCTAACATATATTTGAATTTAAATTCTCAGTTTGTTCCATGCCTGAAATTATCTACAACATGGTAGCAGAGCATGGTTTCGATCCACGGACCTCTGCTACCATGTTGTAACCTGGTATGGTTATCCTAGGTTTTGGTCGAATACCTGTGAAGAAGAATTAATTTTTTTAGGTTAATTATTTTGGCTTTGGTTCGGCCAGAATCAGTTTTTTTTAGAAGAAGACTGGCCCTCCCAGGTTGTGGAATGGAAGGTTTTGCCATAAGTGCTCGGAAGTCATGCTACGGGGGAGTTTGTTATAAATAACGAGTAGCGTAACGTAGGTGAGTGGTCCCTATTCTAAATTTGGCGGGTATTTACCTGTCACCTGGAGCCTGGCCTTCCTTGAAATGTCCTGGTTGTCCCTGAAAGATAGAAAGAATTCGAATTTTAGTATTTGCAGTGTTGGGTGGTGCAGTGCAGGGTAAAGTTTTTGATACGTCCCCCTCTCTATCGCCTACCTGTGTGTATAGTAGACTGGTCTGTCCAGGTGGCGTTGTTGTTTGCCTTTGTTTACCTGGGCGGCCATGTGGATTGTTTTTTGGCAATTGGTTGTAGGGCGTTGCCCAGACTGTATTGTTGCTCGTGTTTCCTAAAAGGAAATATATCCATTGTTGAATTTTTCCACCATGTCTCTGGTTTAATTTCTAACAAGGATTCGAATTTAAATTCTCAGTTTGTTCCATGCCTTAAATTATTTACAACATGGTAGCAGAGCGTGGTTTCGATCCACGGACCTCTGCTACCATGTTGTAACCTGGTATGGTTATCCTAGGTTTTGGTCGAATACCTGTAAAGAAGAATTACTTTTTTTAGGTTAATTAGTTTGACATGGATTTGAATTCTCAGTTTGTTCCATGCCTGAAAGATAGACTAGTTAAAAAGCACCCAAATGGGAAACCCAGGATATTAGAGTGTTCAATGTCCATTTTGGACCTAATCCTCAAACAAAGTGGATTAACAGACAAATGTTCTGGAAACTTCTGAGACTCAATTAGGCGAATTCTAATTGGGTCAAACTTACATGAAGTGACCCATTGACATCACAAATGTTAAAGCCAACCTATAATGCTAGTGGTCGACTTAGATCACATGGGACCTTTTCAAACATATATAAAGGGCTCACAAAATTTAGATAGAAAGAGAGAGAAGGAGAGATAGCCAAATACTATCTCCCCGTGATGTTCTAGGCCACAGAGCTTGCTCCTGTTTTAACCTAGTATTCTTGTCACTGTCTTTTGCAATGAAGAATACCAAAGAACCAAAACCAACGAATTGGACTCTCTTTACTTCCAGCTAAGCTCACACTTTTATATCGGACTCACAGTATAAGTCCTGCTCCTATCCCTCTCCGAGGCCTACTTCCCTTGTGTTATTTTGTCTTTGCATGTCAAAGCTGTTCGGCCATAAGAAAGCCGAACACCGACAACTTCGGCTTTATTTGACCTAACCGTCAACTTTGGCCTTCCCTTCCGCTTCTCAAGCGAAGGTGCATGAACCCAGTGAACTCTCAATAAGTAGTCACCTCATTACGTTAGTAAAACTTTCTTCATAATGACAGTGAAAATACATAATTAAGCATAGGCTTATGTTCCCCTTCTTCTCTTTCAAGAGCTGTAACTAAATGTTGTGAATAATGAATTGGAAGAAGTTTCAAAGTCACGAAGATTAAAAATTCAAAGAATAGTTCAGTTTATTCAATTGAATATTTGACGATAGTACAACATAGTACAAAATGTATGAAGGCAATAGTTACACCTCGTGTTCCAGAGTATGGACTGGACACGTGGGCTAGAAGGATCCTATATGTCTCAGGTAAATATTACCTGTCTGACACAACATTTGCTCCCAAACTTAAAAGGAGGAGAATTATGTCATGTAAAGCATAAAGAAATCTCAGAGGATGATGCCTATATATATCTGCTTTACACCCAGGGTTGATATGGCCCATGAGCAACATAATGATCATTCTTTGGATAGCTTGAGGGATAAGGCCACAGGGAGGGTGGTGGCCCCAAAAGGGTATCTGATGTTGGGTGGTACTTTGAATTTTTCCATCTGTCGGAGCCACCTCGATTGCTCTTGGTTGTGCCTCAGCACTTGAGGGAGGATGTCATACGGCAGTGTCATGACCATCCATTGACAGGGCATTTTAGTATAACCAAGACCATAGCGTTGTTGTCAAGGGCGTATTATTGGCCCCGAATGAAGGTGTCAGTGAACCAATTTGTGGCGTCCTGTCCTCAGTGCCAAGTAAATAAACTGCCTAGTGATTTGCCCCAGGAGCTAATGGAACCCATTCCAGTAGAGGGCCCCACGGAAAAGTGGGGGTTTGATTTTGCAGGCCCTTTTCCCCGATTGACCAGGGGGTCTACGTATTGGTTGGTCGCAATCGATTATAGTACATGGTTTTGTGTGGTGGCACCCTGTAAACGTGCTAATGCTGGAGCAATTAAACGGTTTTTTCTTGGATTATTTGACCGGTTTTGGGTGCCTAAACCTCTTATTTCGGATATTGGGACCCCTCAATTGAGCCAGGCGGTGCGGTCATTTAATTGTTACGTATGGCATAAAACATAGGGCCATCGACTTCGTATAACCAGCATGCAGATGAATTAGCAGAAACGCTTATCCAGACGCTGCTCACAATGGTAAGATCCAATGCGCCGGAGGCATTTGTAAGGATGGGTGGCCCCTTTGCGTTGGCTCGAGGAGTGGCAGCATACAACTTTGCCAAGCAGGCATCGTTGCAGGCTTCACAGGAGCGTCGGCCTGTTGCCTGCCGATGGTTCTTTAGGGCATGCCCAATTGACACAAAAGACGCATTATGATAAGTGTCATCGCATTGCTAGTTTTGACGTGGGGGATTGGGTTTTGGTTAGGGATCTGGCCCCGGGGCAGTTGGGCCAAGGGAAGTTTCAGGCCCCTATCAGGTGGTTGAGCGAGTGTCTGATTTGAATTATGCAATCAGGGACACACGGAGAGGTACGGCCCCCATTTCAACTGTGCATATTTCTAATCTTAAGTGGTATTTGCCGAGATGTGCTCCCTAAGTATTGCTGTTGCAGGCTAGTAAGTTTGGAATTGGCGCTAGTGGCTTGCAGCGCTTGGTTCGCACGTGCAGGCCCACTTACCCTTGGTTGAAAGCAGCTAGTGGACTCGCCCAAATGCTTGCAAGGTCAAGTTTGCTGCGGGTTTCTTTGTCTTCCCTCCCGTTGGTACCACCCCATGTAAGCTTAATTTGTTTTTTGCAATTTTCATTGGTGGTGGGGGATGTTGGTCGAGTGATGTGGGGTACAAGGCAGATGGTGGTGGGCGTTGCAGTGAGTTTGGGGGATGTTGAGAGGTTGTTGAGCGGTGCATGAGGATTAACCATGTGGGTTTGTTGTTCTCAAGGTTTCTAGCAATGGCACATAATGGTCGGAACACCACGATTGCAATGACGGTGAATGTGTCCGAAGATGGGCGCCAACGAACTGTGACAGGCATTTTGGCTGGGGTGGATTTAGGGCCGGAGGTCCAGGCCCCTGCAGGTCGTGGGCCGTGGCCGCCAGTATACCAGCAGCGTCAGCCGCCATGTAATCCGCAAGGTCAGCAGAATGTTCCAGGCCGGCAGCCGCCGCCTAGGGGCCGCGGGACCCCTTTTAGGGGCGAGCAACGAGGAGGACGTGATCGCCCATGGGTTCCTCATCAATGGGAGCTGGGAAGAAGAACTAGGCCACCCCCGCCCGCCGAATATGTAGAGGAGGATTGAGACAGGGATTTGGCAGAACAGGCCAGCCGCCAAGAGGCTCCGGGGAGAGGGGCCGTTATTGTTGAATTACCACCAGGAATTGATGACCTTCCACTGAATTTTGTTTTTCCGGGACCCAGGCCCGAAGTCGTGTATTTAACACTGAGCGCTACAATTGACCATCGTCGTAGACGCCAGTGAGCTGCACAGCGTGTTGGGGAGGGCCAAGTTGTTCATCAAGCGCAGTTCGGGCGGCACTAGGCCCAGGGGTTTGTGATAATTCTATTTTTGCGAGATCCGAAAAGGTGGTGGTTTTATATATATATTTTTTTTGTTTGTTGGTTAGGTTGTCCACGGAGTGGCCAACACTTAGGGGGGGATGTAACGGTCCCCTGGGCCAAGTCCCGTGCGGGTCAAGAATGTAAGGAATTTGTGGACGATGTGGTCAGATTGCGTGGCATGTGCGCGGGCAAAGTGCGGTTTTTTTTAGATGATTATGCAATATGTGGAATATTCTGGAAGAACTGCATTCCTGCTGCCCAGGTCGCCGCTAGGGCAGGTGGAAGTTAAATATAAAGGGAACCTGGGCCAGCAAGAACGTAGTGCAGATTCGGCGTCTGATCTGGTCGATCAGCCTTTTTGAAATGTGATATTTTAATTCTAGCTTTTTGTTTACCTGTTTTAAAGTCTCGCGAGTTAGCGGGCCACTGTACTAGTATTGTTTTTGTTAACTATTAAATTGTTCAAGAGTAATCATCGTGTCCACTGTGTTTATTAAGTGGAAGATCCGGCATCTGGGGCGCCATAGGTTTTTCAAATGTTTTAATCTCTCTCTCTTAATTCCCATCTTGTTTCCCATATATTAACGCCTAACAACCACTCTAGGAGTAGACATAATCACTCCAGTCCTTTGATCGAGCTTCTTGCCAAGACGGATGCTTACTATTGGTCCTTTTTTTGCATGCGATTAAACGATGAAATAGCCTACCTGGCAATTCTCATGATTTAGTTCAAATTAAATTTAACAATGATGACTAAGTTGCTGCTGAAGTAGAAGCATTCTCCTGAAATTGGGTATGACGCCCCTACCATATGGCATTTATTTGCTTACTGTAGGGTACTGAGTTGAATTGAATTGAAATTGCACCTAAGTATAACATTTTGTAAGTAATAAAAATTCGTTAGATGCCATTGTCGCCTGACTTTAAGACTTCTAATTTTTTGCAGCAAAAGTGCTTATTTTCTGCACTATAAGTGCAATTTTCATTCTTGAAAACTGCAATATTTCAGTAGCAAAAGTGAAAAATTTTCTTATGCAGTTTTCAAGCTCGAAAAACTTATTTTACAACTGGAAAAGTGATAACTTTCTGCACTATAAGTGCAGTTTTCATTCAGGAAAACCGCAATATTTCAGTAGCAAAAGTGCAAAATTTTCTAAGGCAGTCTTTAAGCTCGAAAAATTCATTATTTTACAACTGAAAAAGTGATAACTTTCTGCACATATTTTAGTAGAAAAAGTGCAAAATTTTCTCTTGAAGTTTTAAGCTCGAAAAATGCATTTTGTAGCTTGAAAAGTGATACTTTTTGCACTAAAAGTGCCTGAAAAATGAAATATTTCAGGAGCAAATGTGCTAATTTTCTACACTTAAAGCAGTTTTCATTCCTGTAAAAACACGATTTTTTCGAAAGTAAAAATGCATTGTTTTTTCCAGTAAAAATATTATTTTTCTGGGGTAAAAATAATGTTTTTTCCAAAAAAAATGTGATTTTCCTGCATTAAAAATGCATATTTTCTGTTGTAATTTTTTGTGTATTTGGGTGAGGGGGAGGGGCGCGGCAAACTCGTGGACCTCCCCAGGCGGCAAAAGCGCTAGCTACGCCACTGTATCTAGTAGCCGTAAAGCCCCGTTCACACGATGCCACTAATGTCAGGGAAGTGATGTCAGAACATCAAATGTCGTGTCAGTGCCATCATGTGAATGGCTGAGGACACAGACGTCGCGGCATCGATTCGGCGATGTCGCATAACAACATTTTTTGATATTTGATGCAGAATGCACGGCACTAGCAGCCATTATCACCGTGTGAACGGCCTTTTTAGCGGAATTGACGCGGGATTTAGTCGCTGAAGAGCAGTTGATAGACGTGCGTCGTCTTGAAATGTGTTATTTGTTAATCGAAATCAATTTTAAATTTATTTTGGAATTGTGTTCAACTTGCGATTGATATTTTTAAGTTCCGAGAACAATATTATCGCCATCCCATGTTTGTGGGACAAACATCGAGCAGATTAGAAAAACGGAAAAAAAGGGAAAATGCCGAAGCTACATTTTTGCTCGTCTGTGGATTATACAGTATAAAATATTTGCGACAAAATTCTGGCAATCCGTAAGTACAAAAAAATATTTAAAAGAAATAAAAATAAACGAAAAACGGTTCTGAAGCAGACGAAACGGAATGCCATGTTGCTTTTTTTTGTCCCAAAACGCGACATTTAAGTGGCATCGTGAGAACGGGTAAATGCTGGGGTAGCAAATGTCCTGACATTTCACATCGCTGGTGTCTTGACATTAGTGGCATCGTGTGAACGGGGCTTAAGGCGAGGCATAGCCTCTATATAATGCAGGCCCCTGCATTATGGTTTCTCTAATAAGAAAAAGTCGATGCTAGGTGGCGACTGCAGTGTGCCAACGAAAACAACTCGTAGGATATGCATACAACACATTTTCATCATTTATGTCTTATTTAAGAACAGCTTGGTTTAGTTTTATGAAAAACACAAATATTTTATATCATATGTATTTATCAAAGTGCTCTGTACTTAGTTACAGTGAGTAAATAAGTTAAATAATGCATTTTCAAGCAACAATTAATGCAAAAAATGATTGGCGCCAAATTTGTATTAGTTAACACACACTTATCTATGAAACATTCATGTACATGTTAGTTATAGACCGGGGCTAATTGTTACACTTTTCAGTTTTGATGTTTTTTTCAGTGTTTCTAATAAATAAAAACCAATGAGAAAATTATCAATGATGGACATATCCCTCATGTTTGTAAAACAATTTTTATTAAACACTAGAATAGTATGTACATTTCAGAATAAAAGGATTTTTTAGACCCCCCAGATTGTAAAAAACTACCCATATCGGGGCACTTTGTTACATAGAATGGGGTAAGTTGTTACATTGCATTTTGTAGGTTCATTATTTGTTTGAATTTGAATTTTATTTTATTTTACTCTTTCACCTTTGTTTGTCGTTTTTTTGCAACACCTTTGCATTGTCATAAAGTTGATGTTATATTTATAAGCCGCTGCTCAAAGAGTAAGGTGGTTATCCATCATATCAATTTTGGCTTGTAAGAAAATATCCACAGGAATTTCTCCTCTGTTGGTCTTCTTTTTGTAAGTTCACATTGTAAACTGCAGAATGTTTTTTTGGCTAAACACAATTTACAACATTAAAATTTAGCAAGTGGACTAAGTTGTTAACATTGTAACAACATGCCCCTTTTCATTTGTAACAACTTGCCCCACACATGCCTTTTTCAAAAATGTCCTCCCCCATGAAAAACATTGACAACTAGACATTCAACTTTCATGTCAATTAACACTACTCTAATATAAGTGTCTCATGCCCCAAAGCTCTAAATTATACAAGCAAATGCATTTAAGCAATAAGACAAATCATTAAACAACAATAAATTACTCACTAAGGCAAAAAATAAGAAATTTCCTCCTGCATATAATGCAATGGACCCAATTCTACTACACCACACTGGATGACCCATCACATGGTTCTTCTTCATGGTTGAAGTTGACAAGTGTTGCCACCAAATGCCTGATTTTTAAACTGTTGTAACAATTTACCCCTGTAACAACTAGCCCCGGTCTCTCCTACACATATATGGAAAGAAATGCCGACAAGATAATACAATTTAGCATGTAGGCTAATATATAATGTCCTGCACCCTCTATATATGAGTTAAGTTCGTATATGTGATCACATTTCAGAAGGGAGGGGGATATGGTCCAAAAATCGCAGAAAATTTACGGATTCGAGTTGAAATTTGTAAAATTTATTTTAATTTATTGGATTCCGGGGAAAGGGGGGTATCCCTATGATCCCCCATATCTACGGCCTTGTATATATATGACACAAACTGCATTACTGCCATTCACAAAGAACGTGCAGGCTAGAAGGGAAAGCGGGGGAAGGGGGGAGAAGGATGCTTTGTATTCGCACATTGTCGAGGGTGGGAAGAATATTCCAAACGTCCTAGAAATTGAAGGTATAAGAATTTTTAACAATTTCAGTTCGATTTTAGATTAAAAAAGGAGGGAAGATGGGTGGGGGGGACATGTGAAAATGGACATAGGCGAAAGGTGGTGAAGGAGTTGGTAAAATCAACAAAGGGGTAGTGAGGGGGTGTAAAATGCTTTTTAGTCTAAAGCCGGGTCTCCACCAAGACATACATGTACGTATATACACGTATTTACAAACATATGCAAAAAAGTATGCCCTTCGGGTGGGTTTGTTTCAGCCGAATTTTTTAAATATATGTAAATATCAAAATTATACAGCTATTAAAGACATTTAATAGGTGTACAATTTTGATATTTACATATATTTACAAAATGGCGGCTGAAACAAAC
>JAQGAE010001711.1:0-21304 GCA_034696685.1 Julus scandinavius
AATCTCTTTTGGTTTGGCTGGAATTGTGTTTTAAAATTTCACCCATTGAAAGTGATAGGGTTGTGATCCAGCTTAATCTCCTTGTACACTATTACATTTCAATCATAAACAGTTACTTTGTTGAAACTTTAACAAAATGGGGAACTTGTAAACTGGAAAATCCATATATTTACCATCATTCACCACAAAAATCACTAATTTTGTCTAATGTTCGATATTCACCGATACAGTGATATCATAGACAACTGTTCATAAATTACATTATAATCGATTTCAACGAGTTGTAGTAGCAACTAAAGTTGTCATCGTTCATTACAACCAGGTTTCCACTCTGAAACTCGTTAACGAAGAATGGTGCAGTGGCAATAAATGTCTGGCATCAGATCGTGTCACTATCATTTCTCCTCACTGTACATTTTACACAGCTGTTGTTAAGCAAAATACGTATATTTGTCATTGCCTACAACTAACTTTATCAGTCACTGCATACATTATAACATCCACAATACTTAACGAATAACATCATGACGAACTTCATTTCAAACAAATGTGCCGACATGTAGAGCAATTAGACCATGCGTTAATTTTCTTCGTTTGTAATGTGGATTCATCTTTCTCTTGTACCATCACACGGCTCAAAGGTTTACTTTACGATTGGTTTAGACAACATCTTCAAGAGTTAGAACATGATTTGTTATGAAACACAACCTCTTGACTTTTCATGTACGTGAACAATAAAAGCATGTATGTCGAGTACAATTAATATATCCTTAGACAATAACAAACCAAGGACTTTATACATTTGTAATTAAATAATTGCAACACACAATCACTGTTTAGTATATATACAAAGATTGATAGAGAGTTTTAAGTTTACAAATGAAAACTTTGGTATTATACAACTGGTTTCGCCATACCATCTTCCTTAACCATATCATCACCACAATTGGTCTATTAGCAATTACTGCACATTGATATGTCCATAGACAGAAATAGACTTTTGCATCATTATATCCTTGCAATGATGTTTCCTATTATCTACATGTATTATTGGCTTATCTGCTGCATTCATTTTTTTATCTGATAGATAAATGATTCACAATAGAAAATTTCTATTTTCACCACAATTTCACGATGCATTATTAAATAAAATAAACGTCTGCAACATTAGCTTTGATGGGTTTCAACACTAGTTTGACATTTCCGGAACATTTGGAAAAAAATACACCTGCCAAAAATCAACACTTCACCGATTCTTAAATAGCGACATAATGCATTCCTAATATATGCTTCCCGCCGATACATAACAACCATCTCTAATTTACATTAGATGGTTTTCAATGTCTGTCCACAGAAACTGTTTTGCCATAAGTGCTGTCAGTCAGAGAAATTGCAACTACTTATTTAGTTTTCGTTCTGAATGGAAATTTTGTGGAATATGCAAGATAATCAAAACTGTAAACCAACTACACAATTTTAAATATTCAGGTTAACATTTTGTTAACAGATTGACCAGTCCATGTAGGTTTGTTGATTACTGCATAATGGGTACTTCCAGACTTTCAAAAGAATGTCCCATTGTCACACAAACTGTTTTGCCATTTAAGTGTTGACAGTCAGATAAATTGCATCAACTTATTTAGTTCTAGTTCTGAATGGAAATTTTGTGGAAGATACAAGATAAGACAAAAATTTAAATCAACTACACAACGTTGAATATGTTAAGAATATGTATACTATACGTATAATACACTTATCAACACTTGGAAAAGCCATTAAAAATTCTTTTTTTATATAAATAATCAAATTCTAAAAAAAACAATTATCAGAAACACAAGAATAGTATTCCCCAAAAATTGTACTCAGTTCACTTCCCAGAAATAAATAGCCAACTAACCATTTCTAAATTGTAGGGCAAGCAAAGATGTGTCTTGTTCTTTGACCGTATTCTATCCTGATATAGTGGATTAACCACTTGCTGAACAATTAGCTATTATTCGACATCTTCGAACGTTAGTGCATATAAACTCGATAAATGCCAAATTTCTGGTTAACTATCCCCCACATAAACTAGAAATTGGTTCCTGTAGTCACAAACCACCCATATATACCCGAAACCAACTTGATAGTCTTGATCGTTGAGTGCCGAAAGATGAAGCTTCACTGGCGCAATAAACTTTATTTAATTTGTAAAATTGCAACCCAATAAAAGGTTACGGCTCCAGGCTCACAGAGGTATTAACGTATAGTCTGAATTATACATGGACCTATTTCAAGGAAAACACGTGCAAGCATCTATGGCATCCATTGAAAGATTGTAGGGGGTCCATACTTGTTCCATTAAGTGTAGGCGATCTGAAATCTCTTCATTGCATTAACGATCATATATACAACGGTTCCATGTCGTATTATCTTGGACCATTCATTCTTCAATGAAAAAAGAATGCATATACGACGTCCAGTGCATTCCTGTACAATGTAAAATAGGGATTCACTGCCTGTAGCCGACACTTGGGAACGGCTATAACTTGGAATAAGACTGCATTTTATTGCATCTCATGCTGGGATTATTCAAGGTGGATTTCAGAGATATTCATCATTGGGTTTTACCAGAATTCGGTCTTTATACGCCCGATTGACCATCTTGGTGCCATTAGCAAGGCATCAGGCTATCATAAAATAGCCCAAAGGTTCTTTTAACGGTTATGATCAAGAATTCGAAGCTGTTTCTTGCATTGAGGCAAAACTAGGAAATAACTTATAAGCTCACTGAAATCGAATGCTATTTACTGCCAATGTTTATTTTGGAACCGGGAACATGGTGTAAAAATCCTCCATTGAATAGTTCAATGAAACAACTAATAATATCAGTTAAGAAACAGATGGGAATTTCAAGAGGATATACCTGTTATGGGTTTGTTCGTGACTTTCTGTGATCAGTCCCTTTCTAATGTATTATACGTTCATGACAACCTGGATATGAGAGTAATACAATCGCTCTAAATGTTTTAATCCTTCATTACCATGCTTCTTTCATCCTCTTTAATTAAGAAATAGTCCCAAATTTGCACTTAAATATGCCCCAAAAGTGCCCGTTTGCTCATTTATAGTACTTTCAGATGATATGGCCTACATTATGTACATAAAACTCAATGGGCTGCTGAAGACAAAAATACTGATAACGAGGAATACCTTTAAATATCTTATAGACGAAGCTGATGCCCTCAATATATATTTGTCATGAAGTGGGTGCGGTGAAAGAATGTCACCCATGAATTTCATTGAAGGCAGTCTAGACGTTTGTTATTCAACCATCTTATTTACTTAACAAATCGATGTTTGGTTAAAAAATCCAGCAGCCAATTCAGAAATGATGCAATCTAAAACTCTTTTCGGAACAAATAAAAAATGGTTAGCAAATGTCGAATATCAATAATGTTGTGTCTGAATGCCACCAACATGAACTATATGTCAACTCTTAGCATACAGGACATTTGAACCATAACTTTCATGACGAAATTTGGGAATTTTTATTGTTGCATGTGCAATGCTCCCTAATGATATTTTCAGAATAGTATATACTGAAGAGCCATATAATTTTTAGAGATAAGGATCATATGATTAATCGCATTAAAAATTGTAATCTATACAGCCCCAATCTATCAACACGACTAATTTATATCAGTATATATTTCTGACATAACATATTAAAAGCATATATTCGTTAATACAATAATGGAGTTGTAAATTCAATCATCTGTTTACTTACTTTGTAAAATTTCGAAATAAATAAAATATGAGTATAACCGTGACAAAAATTTCCTTTATGTTTCTACCAATAGAATTTGAATGATCAAAGATAAGTACGAAACAAATGTTACTGAAAACAGGTAATACTACAATTTAGCAAAATTGTTACAAATTCAACTCGTAAAAATGTAACAGATGAAATGATAGAAAACATGTCTCCTACTTGTTGTTCGATAATTTTGTCATTACAAGTATATACATGTATCGTTTAGAAAGTACTTTCCTCTGATATCCAATCTAATACATTTTCAAGCTATATGGAGAGAAAAACCAATAAGCTCTTATTTGATTAGGGAATTTCAAACGTCAGCATTGACCTGTGTATGTTTCATAACAACGGCAACTGCGTGTCACAGAAAGCGTCAATTTGAAGGGAGAAAAAAATAACTTCGACTTCTGGTTGCATGAGATATATCGTGCAAGCTCAATTATTGGGCTTATCACCGAGCAGCAGGAATCTCTGTGATAGGTGAATGAGGACAAAGACCACGTAGGATTATTCACTGCACACACGAACTGCCATAAATTGAAATTGGTATCATTTTGGCAAAGACGTCGTACATTTCCACTAATTAATTTAGATAAATGGTGATAGCATGTCACATTGCTATCTGATATCATTCCATAGAAAATCCAAATGGTGTGACGCAATTATATGTATTATCAATATTAGAAAAGTATTTGAAAAATTAATCTCCATATCTCTAATATTTGATTCAATTTTTTTGCTACTTTGCATGGATTTTCGATGGATTATTATGCACTTCCTGATTTTTTAGAATCTGAACAACGCAGTTTTGCAACGATAAGCATTTCATGTAAACGTCACCATGCATACATGTGATAAAATATTAACAAGTTATCTTTTGTGTCGCCCACATCTTTCATTCAAAAATTAAAGTTATGGTTTTAGAATTTCGAAAAGATATAGCCTCAGTGTAGTAATATCTCTCGATTATGAGAACATTACTTGGCCACTTTATGACGTCGATTTCTTATCAGGGTATAAATTACGGTTGTTCCTATCAAAGTATGGATTAGTCTCTAGTATGCGTTGAGTATACATGCAACAGAGGATTCGGTTGGCTATCCATGCATGTGTAAAGCACTTCAGAAGATGTCGCATCTAAGTGCTGTTGATGGCTATTTCATAAGGAGCAAACTATGCAAACATTATTAAACTGTCTCTTGTACCCTCCCATTCATGGCAAATAATCCTTATATTAATTATCGCTATAATTACAACTTAAGGATAGATAAGCACAGGCAGTCAATATAAATAGGTCTTATGAGATCATTATACGATGTTATAGTCCTAGACCTACTCCAATATGCATGGACTGATGCAAAAAAAAAACTTATTAAAACAACTCAAGAAATAATGTAAAAAAACCTCATAAAATAAGAAAGTAATTTCAAATGTTCTTAAAGTTAAAATTAACATCTTGAAATATCTAAACAACTTACTTTCCATTTTCTTTTCAGATATATATAAAATGTTTCAGAGAATTAATTCACTATCAAGTACTTACATTGAAACAAGATCAGATTAACTTTATTGGTGAGCAGTAGCCTACCACTACATACAAATTATTTAGGATAAAAACGTATTCCTGATTGTCAAATCTTGGTCTCAATGGTTATAAAAAATCTACAGGCATTAAAATGTGCTAATGCATACTCAAGAATAGGAAATACGAGCTCGTAATACCAAAAAAAAAGATTTCTCAATTTAGAAAGTATTAGACAATGAAATTGCTTCGTTAATCTCAAGTGCTCAATAAGTCTCAGTGGGTTACACTGAAAGTTGGCACATTTGATGCCTGAGAAAACAATTAGATTGGATAAAGCAAAATATTACAAAAGAACCTTTTGGCAAAGGCAATGGATTTTAGAGACTTTCTCGATTCAAGTAAAAGTATTATGTTTTATCTATGTTGGATCTGCATCAAAATTCTACGTTGTAGATCATTGCTGACGCTAATTGCACATTGAGTCGTAATGCGTTTTGGCAATAATTTCTTGGACCAATTCTGAAAATCGCCCATGTGCCATTGCCAAAAAATGTCAGAATCAAAAAGCAATCGGTGCTGCAGTAGTGCAGATATAAAAACATGATTATCTCTTTAATTCAAGAATTGCAAGTTAACGATGCTGACATATTCTTTTAATTTTAAATTGAATTTTGGGCAACAAGCTCTTGTGGTGAGACATGTTCTAACTTGAGCTAACATTTGTGGAGGGGCTTAATGGGGCTTAATGAAGGGGTGGTAATAAAAAGCGAACTTCGCAGAAAACGTATACAAAAAGTGCCCTAAAATCTTATTTGAACTAAACTTCCATAACCAATGTTCTAGGCACATAAATGCTGACTTAAGCCCTTGTATTGTTCTGTGAAACAAGAATTTATGGAGAATCATATTCCAAGATATTTTCCGATTGTCAAATAAAGAAATTTAGTGTTCATTGATTGGTATTCATGGAGATAATAAAAGTATAGGTTTGCTAAATGATGCTTAGCACTCCATGTAAGATTTAGTCCACGATCTCATAGTCTGTTCTTACTTCATTTATGCCATCCATAAGATTTTTAGAGTTAAAATTTCAACTATATATAACTACAATAATATAAAAACCATGCAGTTAAAAGCTGTTTGATGTTTTCAGAACTATAAGGGCCATTGTTGCTACATCAAAAGTATAGTAATTGTTAATGTATATGATGAAAACTTGCCAATAACTAAAAACATCGTACAGGTCAATTAAACAGTTATACAGCATTAAATTGAGTTTGTTTTGGCATATATGTCATTTTCAGAACAGGAACTGTAAGGTAATCAGAAATTCTTTCTAGAATATGCTTGTGATGCGCAGAAAATCCTTTTCGTTCCACTGTGGATTTACGATTCACTTTCATTCCTTTTATGCACTACAGGACTTGATTTTCCCCTTCACGCAACCCGCTTGATCAAATAAAACTATTTGACCGTCCTATAAAAGCGTCACCATTGCAAATTCAATTTGAAGGTGGAAATTAAGATTCGGAATAACAAACTGGAATTTTCCCAACTACATAGAGTTGATGCACTTCCTGTATTATGCACAAAATCAATAAAAATGAAGGTATCATTTCTAGACTGTCAGTCATATTGCTTAAAGGCAATATGCTCAACACACATTTCAAAATATTCCCATGCCCAAGAATACCAAGGTAAATCACCATTTCAAAATGTACAGCTCAATCTATAATTTATCATTTTACAAACTTACCACTCAGTTGGAGAAACCCGGGAAAACCCCCATGCATACCAGAAACTGGACACATCTGGACATTCTATATGCTCAATAGACCAAAAGCTGGATGCATCTAGATTTACTGTATATGGCCATGTAAGTGCTTATTTGTTAATAAACTGTATGTCCAATAAGGCTGTATATCTGTCGCATATCCCATTGTATGACCTTATATGGGCATATATGTATATTATATACACCTAGGGATTAAACTCGACTATACCATATGGCAACTCCAAGTTTATATGTATCTATTTTCATTCAAAAGCTAAATATGATCCATCCATGGCTACAAATGACCATTCAAAGGCCATATACACAATCCATACATAATTATATACAGGTATAGATGGTGCATACAAGTTTATACATGTCCATATGCAATATAACATTTCCTTCCGTTATAGTAAACTGTTATTCCCTGTATTAACTTAATTACTTTAATAAACCTTAATTAATAGGAACAACTTATTAAAATTAAGGACGATGAATTCGAATTTATATATTGTTAAATACGTTATTTACATGCCCTAATTACACTTATTATAAAGTGTATATCCAATTCCAAAATTTGAAAACAATCTTGACATCTTTCCACACAAGAGAAGAAAAAATATACGCATCTCTTCTTGAGCAATTTTTCTCAGCTTGTATTCACTAAAAAGATCAATATCGTAACTATTTCACGCTGGTTGCCCAATGATGTTCCGAAAATGCATTTTCCGCAAACTGCATTTAGTAAACGTTAGGAGGAGGGAATATGTTTTTCTTATATCCTGAACCTCATTTGTGGAAAATCTTCACAACATGCATTTCACCGTTTTAACACTATCTTTTTTTTTTTTTTTTGTCACCGTTTTTGATTTTTTGATCCTCGGGTCAATGATCACGGCCACGGGCAGAACAGAGCATCCCATGTAAAATAATCAAAAAAGAAATAATACAGCTTGGCAGCGTTTACGCTATGCATGCGTGCCTCGATAAATTACCAACGAACAAAAAAGGACATTGTTAGAAGTAACGTTGGAGCTCTAGAATGTTTGCCACGTTATCGATTTTACCTGGCATTAAAAAAAACACACAAAAAAGTGCTTTGATCCTCGATTAAGTTTAATCGGAATTTGGCACCATCGGCCATTAAAATTGCAAGATGCAACATTTGATTAAAAACTGCTAAATTATTAAACTTAAATTTCATTATAAGTCAAAAACTCCATTCTGAAATTTAGCGTGTGGATGTCAATATTTAACGTAAAACTACTTAGAAATATAACTACCTAATATGTTTATTATTAGCCTTAGGAGTCTTGAATGTCCTATAGAAGGGCCATAAAATATAACTATGATAGTATGCCTAGGGCATTTAAAGTCCTGGGAGGAAAAAATATATAATATGAACAAATCAGAAATTGGACATATTGTATACATGAACATAAGTACGTATATGCCCAAGTATACCTTACTTGTCATATGGTCACAAGAATCTATGACCATGTAAGTTCATATACAGTATATAGGCACTTGTCATTTTTGCACATACATGCATTTTCAATATTAATACTTTGAGAAATAATTATCTATTTTTGGACATACAGTATAAATGCCCATGTATGCCTTACTTGTAATATGGTCATAAGAATGTATGACCATGTAAGTCCATATACGGTATATGCACTTATCATTTTTTAATTCAATACACATGTATTTTCAGTATTAAAACTTTGAGAAATAATTATCATAGAGAAGCAAATAACATAAAACTACACGTTTACATATACTGTATATGGGCATATATGTACATATATAGTACACAATATGGCATGCATGTTCAAAATTTTGTTGCAAAATGGTTAAAATATACCATCTGTCAACACTCCTCTGCAGTACAAGTATACAAGTAGCTTGCAATATAAAAGAGAGTTTGAAACAACACTGGCATGTATGGGTCTATAATGGCATGCTGGGATAATTCTACGGACGGATTATTGAACGTCTTTTTTTATTGGGATTTCAGTCATTACTATAGAACTATTTTGGGCTGTTCGTAACTAACACTCATCCATCATTATCAAAGTGCGCTATCTGGTGCAGCTACAGGGTGGAGCAGTACAATGCCTAAAAGGGAAAATTGATGTTGGGTGCAAAATCCTAACAACTAATTTGCATTGTGTATATCTTTTGCGAGCCTTGTAATGCGTTCGACCTAGGACACACACGATTTTGTAAATTTTTGCAACCACGCCCCCATCCACCAAGAAATGTAACAATAATAAAATTAAGAATCTGCTTCTAAGTGAAATTTTCGTTTTTTGAACTCTTTTCTCACTTTCTTCTCACTTTCGATCACTGCGACTAAACCAATATTAAAATTACTGACAAATTTAAAACAAAACTTATTATGTTCATTTTGACTAGAATTAGCAACAAAAAATGTCACCAGACAGTAAATTGAACAAGTCAATACTAATTTCAAATAAGGATTTGCAGAGGTGCTTATGAGGTCTCTGGAGTATCTGGCAACTTTTAATAATAACCATTTATGTATAGTTGCTTTTTTACGAAACAAAAGCGACGAATAGGAAAAGTCACCTATATACCTTCTTAAAATTAATTAAAATACAACTTCCATAATTTTGCATTTTAGATGCATGGAAATGGTAAAGCGATGTTGGCCATTCCTGGTGGTAAACAAAGTCTGCACTTTTCGACTTTCTCATTTAGTAACTAGATACGGAAATTATTAAGCCACGCATTCAAACCACACACACACATGTAGGATAAAAGAAATATTCGATGCATATCTCTATAGAACATATGCGCAAATTTCAAAAAATGAAAAAGGCATTTATACTCCTGAGCATGCTCAGGTTTTCTTGGTGTATGTAATTTAATTCCATTCTTTTTTATGATTTCCGTGAAACATAAATAATTCAAACAAAAAGAGACGAAGCATTACCGCAATAGAAACCTTTCATGTACATGTAAGTACAGAATATACTGTATACGCGTATACATTGATATTATATAGGCATACAAAAAGGATATATATATATAGAGTCCTAGTTTTTAAGACTTTGACGAGGTTTAGTGCTTTTTTTTGGAAGTTTTTCTTGCCGTAAAACTTCGCACTTGGTCAGATTTATATCAATGGCTGAGTAATATCACGCTAAAATACAGTAGTTGTGCGCATATACATTTTATACATAGGCATTGAAAGCTGCATTTTATAAAGTAATATAAGATGGAACTTTTTACCATAAAACAACGGTGATATCCAATGTTTACAAACACATTAAAGGTCATTCATGAGACGAATTATAAATGTGACTAAATATGCTCTTGCATTTTGCATATTTTCTAGAAACTCCTTGCCTATAAACAGTAGTAAATAGTAGATAATATTATGGTAATGCACATTGAATATATTCACTAGACTCGCTTTTTCATATTGTGAACCATTGAGTGTTATAATTACCTTATTTATCTTATTATTGGTTAAGATCTAATAAATACTATGCAAAGAATTTGCCATAAAACACTATTCACTATCCTGCATCAACGAATTCGAATACATAGACGAAAATATTTTAAAAATCCATTATATTAAAGAAATTGGAATCTGGCACTACATTAATCAAAAAGTATTACATAACAGCGTACATCCTCATTAACAAGCATGATAGTATTGTACTAGATGGCATCACACTTCTAAACTCAATATATGTAAGTTTGTGTAATTTTTGGAAGACATAAAACAACAAAAACCGTGTGAAAAACCTTGCCAAGTCACGAAAATATCTGGTCACGAATACATGTAAATACAGTTGTATACAGCACGCGTGTTATTCCTACAGGATTTATGAACAACCTAAAGGGCTAAGATTGCATTGAGTGCATGCTTTATCGTTAACATATACCTATACATGTATGTCTGTGTATTTCTATGCAGAGATATACTAGCTTTGAAATATACACCTCTATATATATATATACTGTTCATCCTTGTTCCTTTTGTTTCCAACATTTCAAAGATTTCCTTCCATGAACTTAATGTTTTAAAATTAGTAGAACTGAGTGTTTACTAGTATAATGTATTTAGGCAATATTTCATTGTTGTTACATCATTCGTAACTATATATATATGCTTCATGTTTGCTTGTGTGTGGTCAATGTGGACTTTGGTGTTGCTTTTCCAGAATGGGGCTCCCGTTGTTGTCGCAAAGCCAATTCAAGTTGGAGACTCCCACCCTCCTCTTCCTCCTACAACTGTAAGTAATGTCATTGTCTATAAATCTTTAAACATTTTGGCTATTATCCGCTCGCATGCTATTGATATTTTGCACCCCTTCATCTTAATATTTAATCTCTAAAGCATGAAAACCTCTGACACGATTAATTTCAAACGACGTGAGTGATGTATTATTATTGTCTATATGTGTATTAGAAATGTATCTCAAACGCAATTTTTGCAGTAATAATTTAACATGCGTATTGCAAGTTAGTTCTGAAATTCAGGGAAACCATTCGAATACCAGCTCTGTTGTAAATACGAGGTTAGACCCACCTGGCCGAAACCAATTTTATCCCATTATACAATACGTTAATTTACGATAACTTTATGATAGTTTATCATACAATTTTATCATAAGTATCTTAACACAGTTTTTACCTAACCTAACCAAACTGTCGGCGAAATACCATGTCGACAAAGTTGGACTAAACCTTGTAAATACCGTTTAATATAGTGCACATATTTATAAATTATATTAACATAAATTAACCTCCACTTCGTCTTTCAATAAAACAATGTCTGTGGTTCTTCATATTTTGTCTTAGAACAATCAATCTGAAAATGCTTTCAAAACGTCGTGATATTATAAAAATACAAGATAAAAACTGACAGTAATCTACATGTATACTGTAACTAAATTGCAATCCAAATATGTTCTCCATATCCAAAATTGCATAAATCAATTTTTGCCCCAACCATTACAATGCTTAAATACAGCTTGCTAATGCACATCGTATTGCCTTCTCTGCATTCGAGAAGACATGGAAGTAGCAAGTCATCTAAGCCAATGTTATGCTCAACTATCGTCATGTAATATAAACCATGCCAAATTGTGGCTTTCAAGCAAATTAAATACGAAAAAGAAGACTTTTTATCTGGAACAGCGTTACAACATCATGCATCAATTAATATAGCCGTACTGCCCTTTGCACATGTTATCGATTGACAGTGCAGCTACTTTCAAGACATGTAGAGCAAAAATCGGTTAACCGATTTTTTCTTCTTTTTTTTTTGTGTGCACATGTCCGTCTTGCATTATCATGCCATGCTTCATCATGTACCAATGTGAAGATGAATACAATAAATTATGAATCATCATACTGGCGACACCATAGTTAGCTATCATCTGACTGATACATGCAAAGATGGCCTTCGGGTGGCTGCGGATAACTGCATAGTCACCACAATAATTTACCCTCTCGGCTTGATTTCAGCAAAACTCAGGGATGGACCTTTCTTAATCGTGTCATCGTGATTCAACGTAATTTAGATCTTTTTTGTCCAAAGAAAAAGGAAACCGAGTGACATAACGTCTTCAAAACGGAATCACAGACTTAAAAGAGTTGGATTGTTCTTCTACCATTGGTTTAAGTGAGCAAGAAGGCGGAAAATTGCATCTGGCATAGACTTCTGTCTGTCGTCCATGCAATTATGCGTCAAAAACTTTCTAAATACAAGTACAATGATAACCATCTCTAACTTTTATTTCACAATAAATCCGCAGATCCATTTTCCACATAAACCCATGAAACATAGTTATATTCCAAGCATATGTTCCTTGAAGCAAATGCCATGAAATTGTCTGAGCACATGTTCCAAGCAGCTAGTCGTGTTATACTTATATAGAAACACGAGAATTTTATGATAACGTAGTTATTGCAGTTATCCGAGGGTTTGTAAGGAAATCTTCAGTGATCACATAAATAAGATAAAATAGGCACCCTTGATCTATAAGCTTTGTAAAGATGCAATGGCCGAATTGGCATGCGATGCAATGACCAATGGAGCATGTCCAGCATGACCAAACTCATCAATGTGTAATAAATATTAAGAGTGGAACATCAGGAACACGTGTTATCGTTCTAGTATCTTCTGTAACATTGTAGTCATTCCCAATTTCCACAATGTTGACATTTTGGTAGGGTAAGCGAGACATTTGGCACAGTGCCTTTCAAACCATCCTTAGTCATTTTCGCTGCTCAAATTCTATCAGCCCGCTGCATTTGATAGTTGCTATTAAATTCCATAGGATCCTTATCATCATACGATGACTCATAATGGAAAATAAATCATTTGATGAAATGCACAAAAAACTGCAGTTGCCAAAAGTTGGAGCAAATGACTGACATTTTGCCATTATGAGTTCATACACGTTTTGTGTTATACTGATTTTCATCATATTTACTGATTACCATTGTGGCAGTTTGCAATATTTTATGCAGAAAATAAATTAATTTATATGTTACATCACTAGGGAATTTAAAATGCTTAGTCATCAATACGCACAATGGATTTATGTTAGAGGAAATCCAGGGATGAAACACGACTTTAAAATTCTACAATTTTATAATGAGGGACTCTAAAAACATTTTATAAGTTTATTGCAGCTATATATGTACATGCATTATAAAATCACTTTGGGATACTAACCTACATCAACAACGCACTGAAATCATATACGCTTTCTTAATCGCAATCTTCAATTAAGGCAAATAACATTGTTATAACTGATCAGTAAATATCATAACAGTCCCACTTATGGCGAGCTTGAAATCCTTCATCGTTTCATGTCTATTTCAACGAAGTTATGCTCAGCTCAACCCTTCGCCACATGAGTACCACACTTGAAGAGGTTATTGCTATCGATTATTTCAAGTACAAACAATGTATACTTCAAAATCTATACCGTTATCTTGCGACAAAATATATCTGAATTTAATAGCGACGTTACAAGAGCCAATCCACATTTATGGGTTGCGACAAGGAATTATTTTAAACCTTTTTAACAAACGTTGCTCCAGTTCTGAAAAATCGCCTCTTGCGTTTGAATGGTGAGCAAACCATTACAGCTCCGGAGCATTGCATGATTGCTAACATATTTTTATCAAAGAGTGGTTAAATTTATTAAAGCAACTATACTTTCTTCATGGCACCCCCTTCATGATCATTATGAAAATTTCGTAATTTTCTTTTGTAAGGCAACATCACGTGACTCTAATTTTAATTCGCCTCCTCAAGGCCATTTTTTTAAATGTATTTAAAGCGGGATGAGTTCTGCTTTCAGTGTCAAACGTTCGCTTCGGTTTGTTTACATTTTTAATTAAATTTCTATGCAGTCTAAAAGCGTGTTATTTAGCAACAGCAGAAATCCAATTCATTATCGTAAACGCAAGTTTGAATGGTGCAGTGGAAAGATGTTGCAACCAAAGATGAAGTTTAAGATTAAAAATGAAGACTTAAAAAGCGTGTAATGTCTTTTTTTTTTCATTTCCAAGCTGGGAAATTTATACTTGTTACCTAATTAGACCCAGCATTCGCTTTAATCTCGTTTCACCATAATCTTCTTATTAAGGTGCATAATTATTATGATAAAAAAACATTATGCGCACTATCCACGTAATGTTGTTTGCGTGGGATCAATGCGCCTTAAATGTCAAACCTAAACATACACGGCTTCCGATAATTACGTGTGTACCACACACACATATATATATACTGCATTCACGAAGGAGAAATAATTAAAAATGGCTTCCCGCTTTATTGTTTTACCAAAGGTAACCGAGGCCCATAAACATAAACCATCTTGTACCTTACTTAATTGCTTGGAAAGTTGGAGAGCAATATTAGCAAAAATGCCCATTCTACGCAATGCCCAAGGCAATTTAATGCTTCCACGTGTAATTGTCGCGAATTACTTTGCCCTACGCAACTATGTTATTTAAGCATGCGAACTAAATGAAACCACCCAGTAAAAACACATGCTAAACTTTCACAGAAATCGAATTTAAAAGTTACCAAAATGCTTAGAAATATACGGTATCGTCCCACTTTGCCGACGAATTTTAACCATCACGTTGGCGAATTATTTGTTTAGGTTAGTTTAAGTAAGTTTAGGTTAGGGCATGTAAGAGAAAAACTGGGTTCAAACAATATTACAATAAATTATCATAAAAGTATAATAAATCGCCAACACCCATTACATCGCATTATTCTATAATGGAATGGAATGTGCATTCTAAATCTGCAATCCTCAAAACTATGTAATCCATTTGAATTTGTATGTCAGTAATTATAGGACAGAAATAATTGTGTACTTACCCCTAAGCTATTAATATCGTTTACAGTAATCTAAGATTAAATCCGGGATGTCTATCAAGAATGCTTGGACAGCATATTTTAAATTAATGAAAATTATCAAGATCATGCTTGCCTTGAGCTTAATTTATGTTCGATTTTATCAAACCAGTGTCTGCAGAATGAAAACCCATTTGCATTTGGATATCTCATCTGCATATTAGTGACTTGATAATATAAAGAAACTTATTCTAGTTGTATCTTAATGATAAAAAAACCTCCTTTGGTGCTGTCATTTGTGAGTTTCCATTCATACGCTGACATCGAAAAGGCTCCGTTTTGCAATCTGCATAAACTTAAGACACAATGGATCGTCGCTTGTCTTTGAATGTGACTAAAGATTGAGAAAATCATTAAAATGGGCCTCTCACTCTGTGTCATTTCATCTTCAAGTTATCAAAAAAAAAGAACACAAAGAAATAAGGAGCTGTATATTTAATGTTGCAGGATTTGCTGTAGGCCATTCAATGAGGATAGGCTCCAACTTATTGTACACACAATCATTGATTATTCTATTATTTTTAACATGGAACCAACATTATAATGTGGTTGCTTGGCTAATGATGGATTCTGCCAATATGGCACGGTGCCAGACTTCTAGAGTATAGCCGGAAATTTATATATAAGGGTACGGATTAATGAACATCGTGCGATACATCAACGTTAAATATAATGTCCAATTTACAGGGAGGCACCTTATTCTTAAATGATTATAAAAGATAACCAAATTCTGATATTTATATGTGGTAAATCAAAGTTGGGTAATGTTAGGCTGAGACTGTAGATGTAGAGACTGAGATGTAGGTGTGAGACTAGTAGCTCCTACCGGAAGCGCGCTGATTTCGGCGGATGTGAATGTATACGCACGCGCACAAAACTGATTTTCCGGCTGGACATACTATAGCCTCACGCGTGATGGCTAAAATGCTTTGAAACTGCGTGATCCCAATGTCATGACATAAAAGTCGATGAAACAAAACGAGAATTTTTATGGAAATCAAGGAAGTTAACTGTCAAACTTCTCAAGATTTAAGAGTGGTTCTTTGAATAAGTTATAGAATATTAATTATAGTGAAGATTACTTTTAGATCTGAGTCATATCACTTCAAATTCAATAACTATAACCGGTAGACATACTGGCCAGGTCTAAACTGGTGACTAAAAAAAAAGTAATGTTAAAAATAAAAACATAAATGCACATCGTAAACTTTCTTGTACGAAAGCGATTTCTCGAGATTAAGGGTAATGCATGGCAGTAAATCGGTGTACGCCCCAATTATTATAAGCGATGAAAGAGTCATTAAGCCGGCTGAATTATTTACAAATAGCGATTTGACCCATTCCAATACGGCCCTTTCAGCAAATTGCATTACCGCTAATGGAGGGCTAGAAAGTTTAGATGGCCAATTTCCAATTAAACACATTCTTAGTGGCAACCCAGTATAGGAATTACTTTTTCCTGACGATCAGTCATGTAGGCCAATATTACAAACTACGGGTGGTTTAAGAGAATGGGCTATAGCCCGGGGCGTATATATGTGTGTGCAGTCGCAATATAAAAGGTTCGCTATATAGCTTATGTGAAGTGCATGCTATCAATGGCTGCCTAATAACATGCACCCTTAGCAGCAAACCTTTCCCACTAAATGAATTGCCATTTTCTTCATCTTCTTCTTGGCAACATATATAGCATCATCCCCTCCCCCCTTTTTTTCCCTATCAGCGCCATTTTGCCGCCCCAACACACCAGGCGCTATATGCACCATTCAGCAATTTGATTCTTTTTCATTTTAAAAATGGGTCAGTCGAAAATCAATTTGTGAAAAGTGAGCGTCATTTCATGCGGAATGAAATTCATGGCACAGACAACGCGTAAACAGCTTTTACCTTAAAGCCGTACCGCGATCATTGGGCTCCTATATATTTACGGATAAATAGCGAAGGTATCAGGAATTTCCGAACAAAATTGGGGCTAAGAATTGCAATACGGGGTGAACGTTTGCCTTCGAGGAAGAGGCTCATCACCTTCTTGTTGCAGTTTTATGCGTGTGAGTGATTTCAAAGAGAAATAGCTGACTTTTTTAGCCATCATCTTGGCCGACATTGTATAACACTCAAATTTAAGCACGTATATAAAGATCGAAGAAAACGACATAAACTGAAAAGATTGCACCTTTAATTTTGAACCAAAACCGGTATTTTATGCTCGTTTTTCAAATAGCCTCTCCTCAGTCAATTGCTAATAAATATCTGGAAACAGCATGTCCTGTAAATTTGTTGTTACAAAATTTCTAGCTATTTCAAGGATTTCAAGGCAGCATTTTGAAGGACCCGTCACACGACTAATTACCACAATATTTATCAAAAGTGTCAGAAATGTTTATAGAATTTTTAAAAAATAATTTTTTTTGGGAGTTTTTTTTTAAAAGAATTTTTCCGATGAGGAGGAATTTACCGAAATGGACCGGAAATTCCAGCATAAACTGATGTTTTTTTAAGTGTTAAAATTCAAACACATTTCCCGAATTGTATGGCTGCTGGACACCCTGTGGAAAGCACGTTGGACGATTGTTCGCAAAGTTTATAACTGTTTTAGATGATAATTTCTTCCTCATATTAAGTTTTTAGAATTAAGAGTACATATTATACTGTACGCAACGTGAAAAAACATGAGATCACAATTAGATGAATTTTGAACTCAATTATGATTCCATCCGTTTTCCATATGAAAAATAATTCGTAGAACTGCGCAATTTATAGCCTTCTTTATACAGCATAATATATTTTACATATTTTAATAAATAAGTATGCAAAATCTCGTTTGTTCGCCATACGACTTTTGCTTTAAAACGTTTTACGTCTTCATATATTTCCATTTTTCTCCACGAAAATAAAATTTGAATTTAGTCCAAAGTGTCCATAAACATGAAATTGTGTCTAAATTCACTCAGCGTGAAATAGATTTAATTTGCATATGCGCATGCGCGGCTATTAAATAGCGTATAGCAGCAGAACTAACAACAGAGAAATGGTCTGGATATGAATGGAATTGTAAAGGAATTTTGTCGAGATGTAGATGCGAGTATTTTAGTTTTTCGTGATCCAGTATTTCACTCTGGGTCCTGGAGTTGATTACAAAGAACTGGATTTAACATATGTGACATAGTGCCAAAATCGAAATGCCATATTATAGAAGGGGTAAAATCCATATTTCAACAGAATTATTTTACACACTAAACAAAAGACGAAAATAATGTTTAAATTGAATTACTATATTAGTTGAAAATGGGCATCACGATTCGGGTAGCATTATTAGTTAGTGTTTGAATATTTGAATCGAGTGTTCAAATGAATACCATATCAAACCAAAATTAACAAATTAGTGTACAGTGATTTCTGCAGTCACGTGGTGCCAGCTGACATTACCATGCAAATGCCAACACAGTGAACTATCCATCCAACGTTCTCAATCTAAAAAGACTTGTTTTGTAGATAAGGACATCCACAATGTTTCCGTAGATAATTTAGTTCAAATGAAAATGTATATATTTTCCTAGAATTTCCAATGCGACAATTGCAATCTGGCTGTCTAGAAACACTACTATTTCGATGTTTATTTATTCAAAACGACGCCGGTTTAAAGAAATTTACAACGACGGCTTATAAGCTAAACTGATAGGCAAATAGCGCATGCAGTTAAACGAAAATTTGCATTCTCAAAATGTTTAACTACGCAGGCTTCTTTTTTTGTGTGATTTAAAACGAATGTTCTTCCATCTACGCGTAAACAGACTATAATTTTAAAAGTGGTGCGTTGCTTATATACACATAGCTTTCACGCCAATTTTTAAGCTTGTTTTATAGTTCCTCATAAAGCGTAGTGCTTTGATTTGTCCCGGATAGAAGGATGTTATAGATTTTGTACAGCACATTTAGTTATGACCTGTGAATTGCACTTCTTAAAATCGATGCTCCCAAATCCCCTTAAGAGCTCTTCCCATCCAATAAATGCATCACATGGACGAATGGGTGAATGCAACGTCCAGAAACAAAATGCACTTGTGAATTTTCTTGACACGTGGTCTAGAGTATTAGCCTACTGTTGTGCATCAGGAACATATTAGATAAAAGTGAATACAGCTAGCTTCCATTGACCATTCATCCCAACATGCATTACTGTCTTTTTCAGCACCATTTAGAATAACGTATGAATAGCATGAAAACAATTTGTATCTCCTGTTAAAAACCATAAAAGCTTTATACTAATGCTATTTCGTGTTATTCTTTACCGTGATCAAAAGTGTGTATTGATCGGCCTTTCTCGTAAATCAAATTCCAGGAAGATGGTGAATTTGTACTATGCAATCTAATCATGCAAAAAGCTTTAGTTTTGAGGTTTCTCTAGGCAAAACATGTCATTTGTATAAACACACACATATACATGTGTTGGCTTCTGGAGAAGCAGCTAATTTCAATTTGCAAATAAGATGTGGTATATATGGGGCTATATGCAGCATATTGAACTTCGAAGACATTTTTGCCATAATAACTAGAACAAGAAATAAAGCTGCAACATTCGTATTACAATATAGAAGAAAGCAGCACAGTATAATCTACTCCAAAAGTAGTTTGTGCCACGAACCTTACTCAGTGTTCAGAAATTCCTATTAAGTACATAGGAAAAAATTTCGCTTCGGCACACTCTGATAAGATAAGATTAAAAGTAATGGTCATTACTGCTGTGGTTTTAATTGGATTGTTTTGGGAAGGACGTGACATTGCATCATTTACCAAAATCAGAGAATGGGCCATTAATCATAAATATTTCTTACATCGTGACATTTACGGTGTTTGATAAAATGTCACAGTTTAATCTGCAGTCGCAGCCACTTTTGAGTTTTCGCAAATAGAGAAATTTGTCTTAAATTCTTGTGCAAAAACACAAAGAATGCACTAGATTGTTTTTCTAAAAAAACCTTTTGACCATTTTCGGTATATCAAAATATCCATGCAGCAATTTGTATAAACATCCCAAATTTAAATATATATCACAATAGTGCATTCAATCAATATGCTCATTTTCGTATGTTACACAAAACATGAATACTACCGATATTAGTGACTTATAAATTTCTCCCAAAATGTGTTGTTATACAACACGTTATGTTTTTCTGCTCCCCATAGAGCTATTTGCACGAATTGCAGTTTAAATTTGGACCAATAAGCAAATTCAAGTTAACTTTACAGCACTATACGTGATCCTAAATAATAAAACGAGCAATTTTCTATTACGTGCACAGTATATAAAAAAAACTTGATATAGAAACAAGGAAGAGTGTATCATAACAGTTAATATTTGTAAAGGGTAACACGTTCGTGTCTATGCCAGGAGCTAAACAACAAAGTAGGATAAACTTTCGTGGAAAATTAGATTTTTGTGCAATTTCCAAATAGCTGATTCTTATTTCAGACATGTTTACATATCATAGATCAAGTATACAGCGAACTGCACTAATGTCATTTAACATGGTACCTACATATATAGCTGCCATGGAATGAATACAGATACAGTCGAACCTGCCTATCTCGAATTCCATGGGAAGGATTAAAATTTAGAGATAAACAGGTTGAAATGTTAATTGTATAGAATTTTTTTCATTACTGATTATGTATACATATTAAAAGAAAATACCTTTAAGAACGACATTTTTTTATTAATTTCAAGGAATACGTAATCACAGTGGCAAATTTTTTAGCATACCTTCAACTTTGGAA
>JAQGAE010001712.1:0-21304 GCA_034696685.1 Julus scandinavius
ACATTAACAGGACGTAACCATTCATCATTAGAGAGAAAAAATATAAGATCAAATTTGAAAGCTTAAGATATAAAAATAAAAAAAACGTGAAAATATTGAAAGTAAACAAAACCAAATACTGTGCTTACCAAAAAGCGTTTTTCAGAAATGAAAGAATGATACATTTTATTTGAACTTCAAAAATGAGAAAACAATTGTGATGGTTATTTTTTTTGCAAAAAAACAAAACAAAAAAAGCAGAATCGATTCATACACAACTTATTTTTATTTATCTTTCATCTTGTTTTGATTTCTGCAAAGCTGGATAAAAATAAAAAAACATCTTTTCTTTTCTGAGACTAAAAGTGTCTAGTCCGTGAATCGACTTGTAACAAAGTCTTATTTTGGGTTTCTCAAAAACGTTCTTGTCAATTGCAAAAGTGAAAGTATTTACTTTAGCGATTACTTTCACCAATTAAATTTAAAGAGAATTTGGGGCTACCGGTTATTAGTGACAAAATTCAATTAGTATAGATTTTTTGGAGACGATGGCATCATGATGTTTAGCTTCCCATATTCCAAGTCATTCGTCACAGGGCACTTCTTGCCGCATTTTAGCCGTTAACTTAATTTACTGCCGGCTGGCTATCCAGGTCTCATAAATTAAGTCGTTACAAGGGCGTGCCTGAATGAAGATCACAACCCATTGATTTCGATAATGGCATGCATTGATATACTGATTAATAGAGTAGTTTATGGCGAAGACAACTGCCTGGTCCAAGATAAGATTATGTTTCTATTATTGCATCGATTACTGCGTCCCTCCCATACTGTCTGAATCATGTTACATGGCCAAGTAATTACCGGGATTCTACTTAAGCCCCAATAAAGAGAACGTTAATGGAATTAAATCTTATGTTGCCAGGAATGGAAAAAGACGTGGTTGCCATCTTTCTTCAGCGGTCTAATCCGATATAACGGTATAATAGATTGACACGGAAAAGGAGGACTTCACAAAAAAAAAACTTCTTTATGAATGCTCTATCTGAAACTGAAATAAAAGCAGGCTTAACAATATTGTAAACTGATTTATCCGAAAACTTAGACCGCCTTCTTTATCAGTTTTGGGACCGTTTGTAATGCTCATTGTGAAACTACGACATATGGTAATGTGTCCGTCTGGAATTTTTTTAAAAGAAATTTAATTTAGCTGTTTTGTTTACCATAACCGGAATGAAATTATCATAGGGAGTAGTGCTTCAGAGGCAATGTGCAGTATACAAACATTGAGTTCCATCTTCACTAAATAGGTTTTCACCACAAGGGCATTGAAAAAAAAACTCTTCGACGCATAAAAAATGGCAGGCTGATGAATTTTTTATTTTTTTGAATTATATTTAGGCATCCCCATCCCCCATTTTTAAAAAACTGCATCTATGCCACTGAAGGAAAAACAGTAATCCAATTACTATGTACCAATTTTCAACATTACTGAAAAACCCTGTAAATCCGGTTGGGTTTCTAGGCGGGCACCCTGTGTTCTTGAATGTTTTTGTCCTCTGGGGTAACATTTAATAAACAGTTACAAAAACGCACTAAACTGTTATCATGATCGATCATCTATTGCTGTGTTTTTCATCCGATGTATCGCTGGAGTTGGCAGAATGATCGAAAATGTACCGTTTACATACTACTCGTAAAAACAAAACAAAGTGTGCCGTGATAACGTTAGCTCCATTTTGTGTATCGTAATTTAAAAAAGACGAAACCACTGGCATACGTAATGCATTAATAACATTACAATCCCTAACAGGCGGCAATCACTAAGAGCACATAAGTATGTGATGTTTGCCAACTTATAGGGGCAATTGTTTAACATGTGATATTTTAACGAGAATGTTTAAAAAAAAAAAGCTTTAGAATGGTAGCTACATAGAGCAGATTACTTTATTCAAAACCTTATTTTTTTCTTACTTCGCAGAGAAAAATAGAAAATCTCTTGATACAAGTTAAATTCAACTATTTGCAAATTCTCCATGGTACATCATTAACTTGCAGAGTAGCAAGACTAGGAAAATAGGAAAACAACTGCAGGCTTCTAACCCATTTTATTTAAAGAAGACACTTAATGCAGTTGCAACAAGAACTCGTATACAGTAGTTTTGTAGACTGCCGGAGAATTGTTAAACACCATTAGAGATGGAAAGATAGAATCGTAATTACGAAATCATGCTAGCCGGTTTCCCCCGGAGTGGCAATATGAACACTAAGTGCAACTACAAGTAACAATGAGCATGAAGTACTATTCTCTTCCATACTGTACTATTGATGCAGTGAAATATACAGTAACTCTTAAATGTTAGTCCTGCTCGCGTGTTCTTTATCTATTTGGATAGTTTGTAAAAGATGAAGTGGAAAGCATATTATTCCAAATTGCTTGGACGATTCACAATATACATACATTACATCTACTAAACACTGCACAAATAAAGTGCGTTGTGCTGAACTTCGTACTTACAACATATGAACATTTGCCCAAAGAGTGCTAAGTGGATTTGCAATGAAGACCCACTGTTTTGCAAAAGAGAACGTTACTTTTAGAAATTAGTTTTTCTGCTACTTACAAAAATATCCACACTGCTATACCTGCAATTCGTATATGTCACTGATTTTATGTGTGCATAAAAGCATGTCATTTTTTGATATTACGATTTTTTTTTCTGGTATTAATTTCTGGTATTAATCTGAGTTTATATTGATCATTATACTTGCATAACTTGTATATCACACGAACAAAAAATGTATATATATATTAGTAACATAGATTCCAAAGTTTAAATATGCCAAACTGGAAACTATCGTGCTTCCACCAGCTTAACATTCAGTAAATAACTTCAAATTGCAGTAAGTTGTGGTAAATACTTCTGAAAGTACTGAATGAGTGCTCTGAAGCGTACATCTAAAGAACGAGTTAAACGCATTACTGTGTCAATCAATAAATATTTTACATTGAATAATAATAATTTTTTTAGCTTGTGGGGAGAAGCAACAAGCTGCCTAACCGAAAAATCTCACGAAAACACGCCAGTCGTGAAGTTGTATACGAATGCACTTGCCAAGGCCAATAATTTAATTTCACGCTACAGCATGTATCTACTGCATGTTGAAATCAACGCATCCCAGGCAGAATTTGCCATGAAATAAAGCTGCGAGGGAGAAAACTATTTGATATTTTTAAATTGCACATTTCACTCGCATTTGAAGCAACCCAATCAGAACGAAAACCCATCCGTTTAGCGCGAAGCACTGAGTGTAATACGGTGCCATGGTGAACAGCAGGGCATTGAATGCAAATGGTAGATTGAACAATCTCCATATGAATCAATCGAATGCAGAGAGAGGTAACATTTACAACGTTCTGAAGCTATATTTACAGTCTGGGAACACGCAGTCTGTGCCTTTTTTCTTTGAATTTTTCACACAAATGCTAATGTAAAGCTGCAGTACGTATCCTGGATGTTTGAATCCATGACAGTACTGAAGCGTAAATATACGTTCTCACTTATAATTACAATACATGACCTGATGTCCTACTTAAGCATGCTGGCACCATCATATCGTACCCCCCTTTTCTCTAATCGATGGCTACATGTTGCTTTGATGGCCCAACTCCGCAGCTGTGCAATTCAATATAGGAAAGCAGATTCGAGTGACTGTCTGAACTAATTTCACTTTGCCAGATAACAACGTGCAATGCTTATAGATTAATGCATTTCTTTCTTATTCACATGCATGCTCCAAGTATGCGCGCCAATGAGAGAGCTACATGGATGAGGAGTACTACTAGCAAGTCAGCAAATGTCACCACCATCAAAGAAAATCATTTTCACGCGGGTAAACTAAAGTGAAAAAATCATTAAATCAAGGACGAGATACCCACATCGAAACAACTTCAACCCACATCCTTGAAATGTTGCTGTTCTAAGAAAACATACTTTAAGAAATTGCGAGGCACTGCAAGGGAAAGAAACCAAGTATGGATGTCATGTATGCAATGCTGCAACAAAGCAACTATAAATTACATGTTTATTTTTTAACGTCTTGCTGGGAATAATATACTATATGGGCATGTATGATCATGTTTTTGCAACAAATTTATATTTTGAATACAGCCAAGTATAGACAATGGCCACATGTACAACATATACCCAGTAAGAGACAATATTAAGCTTTCGAATGACCATAAATGGGCATACTTATTGATATCGAGTTTTCTTTTTGAATATGTTTAGTATACATGGGTATATTGAAGTTAAGATCCTACGTAAACCCATAATACAAGTATATGCCCCTATGTGTTCATACAAAGGAATATACGAACACATTTTTAAAAACGTTTTAAAACTTTCGTTTCAGTATTAATTTTTAAGCAAAAGTTATATGCAATGCAGTGCTATTTTCTTGACGTAAGCATGGAATTATAAATTAAATACAAATCCCGAAAATTGAAAACCTGAAAATATGAAATAACATAAGGAAAAGGCCATTTCACTGCAATGACGATTAATGTGTTTGTTTCAATTCAGAATTTAATTCTTGAATCCCGCATGCGCAGTATGATTATACTGCGCTTTGTTATTACAACCAGGATTATTATAAATCCTTTTCAAACAAATTCAAGGCCACTTTAGGTTAATGAAAATCAGAGGAAGTCCTTCGCCGTTGTTTGTTTAATTCGAAGATTTCAAGAATTTTTCTGTTGAATACAATGGTTGCTCATTATTACGAGAAATATTTATAATTTAATAAGTTTTTACGCTTCAGTACAAATCAAAGGAGTTCAAACAAAGCGATTCCATGAACAACGTTTATATTTAAACCATTTTATTAAAAATTCACCGATATTTTGCCTATCGACATTTAGGTTAAAGCAAATGAAATTACGTTAGATCGATGTGCAGATCATTAATTTTCTCCGCAAACTCGCCATGTCAAGTCGAGAATCTGAATAAGTAATGTTCGGGTAAATAATTGAAAGAGAAATGATTACAACGAGTGCCTATGCCATTGTTTATTTATTACCGATATTTTCACGTTTCATACTGTATTCAAATCGGCAAAACAAAGATAAATAACCTACGCCTCGAAGGGACAGCTAATATGCAAAGCGAGGACATGCGAAAATATACTGTACATCACATTTGCAAAAAGCTTTTTTCATGATTAAAATTTAACAACATTTCCATTATTATTTTAAATACTACAAAGAGAATTCCGAATGAATAAAATTGCTGTCACACGCTTGATTAAATGCAAATGGAAAAGCGCAAAGTTAGGCGATGTTGTACAGAGTGAAACAAACGTGTACGACATCCTAAAATGGCTTCTATGCAGTATATAATAATACAATTATATATATTTTCATTATTTTACATTTCAAATGTATTTCACGTGCGTTTTTTAGGCAAACTGTCAGTTGCACTACAAAAGATACAATTCATGATGCGATACATTTGAATATAGTACTTGCAAATTTTAAAAACAGAATTGCCATGCTGTGCATTATGTATAAAAAACGGATTCCTCACCACCCCACTGGGTTTCTTAAATCTTCTAGTTATGAAAATTCTTTTAATGGGGTTAAATAGGTCGTCGTGTGTGCTATAACCACTGATGTTGCTCGATTTTAACTAAGACCATGCATTTCTAAAGGAAATCCAAATAATAACTTGGGACTAGTAACACTTAAGACAAAATGTCAAATTAGAAAAAGAAAGAGAATGTTTTGTTTGTATGAAATCAACTATTTTCGCCTTCATTTGCAATTATTTAAACTTGTTACAATCTTTTTAAGAACTGAGGGAAATGCCAAATTGTAGCTACGCTGCAGCACATGGCTACACTGCAGTGAAGCGACTGGATTTCCGTCAAAAAATGGTCGTAGTTAAAATCAAACAACAATAGTGGATAGAGCCCATATATGACTTCCTATTAAACCTCATTAACAGAATTTTCACAACTAGAAGATTTAATAAAACAGTGGGGTGGAGAGGATAGGAGTTCTGGTCCACCCTGTATGCATTTATTAAACTAACAACCTATTATTAATTCTGTAGCTCCCGGACAAAATTCAATTCAACTCAGTACCCAACACTCAGGAAATAAATGCCATATGGTAGAAGGGGTCGTACCCAATCATTTCAGGAGAATGCCCATATTTCAGTAGCGACTTAGACACATTGTTAAATTGAATATTTACTAAACCTGGACTTTCGCCAGCAAGCTATTCCACCGTCTAATCGCATGCAAAAGGAAGGCCATACAATAACTAAAACTCACTTTAAAAAGTTTGTAGTATAATACTAACTCCATCTCTTCACGCAAATATATATACTGACCCAAAAATGTGCTTACAAGATAAAAATAAACTTGAATAGCATACACAGAACCAAGTAGGTGCACTATACGCTTGCATCAATAACATTCGCAAATTCACCAACTATACATGCTTGGTTTCATCCAGTCTGAAATACTGTACATACTAACATTGTGCAAGCAGGCAAGCATGAATTAGGAGATTGATAAAAGGTTTATGCTGAAGCTAAATAAATTTGCTTGCATGTTCTCATCGGAATTTCACGAGGGCAACTGAATTATAGTCTGTTATAAAAATGTACATTGCTTTAATATTCCGGAAAATAGGTTTAATGCGATTATTGTTAGTACATGACCAAGTTGAATTTAATCCTATTACAATTTAAAAGGACTATAGAACTTGCATGTTTACGCACTGCGTTTCAGTTAGCAAGCACACAGAGTAAATGCTCATGAAAGGCTGCGTATAATGCCTTCTTGAGTAGGCTTATATTCATGAATGTTTATTGGGATTAATCTTTCTACTTTTTTATGCCAGGATCACATATTAAATAGCTACTTTGAAGTTGCTTCAATTACACTCATTGTGGCATTTTTCATAATGAGTGAAAGTGCCACCTCTATCAGATACTCTCTAAGTGCACTTTATGCAAAAGCAAGTTTCCCCACATTGAAAAGCGTAAACAGATGTAGTCATAAAGCTCTAAGTGATATTGCTTCGCAATATCATTAAATTATTCTTGTTATGTAACTCAAGTGCCTTTAGCTATATCTGATCAGAAAACCCTTATGTATATTTCATACTCTAGGTTTGGTTAGACAGATATTGATCTTTCATAAGAATATATCACAGTAGGTCCTCTCAATGCAGCTTTTATACATACCTGTGTCTTTATTCGAACACATCATGGCTTTCCTTTATTGTCTCATGTCATGGTGATTTATTGTTTCGAGTAAATCATGCTATCTCGTCAGTCACTGATTGATTAAAAACAATGCTCTTATTGTTCACATTCGCTTATTCAATACAATTGATACCCTCGTATTAAGCTTTCTTTGAAGTCATGTCTACAGATCCAGCTGTCGACATAGAACAATGCCATGTTTATTTATAAACTAACATTTAACATTTCTATAAATCCTGAAGTTCTGGAGACCATATATATTTTGACTTATCTAAACGTCATATTCGCCCTTGACATACGTGAATAATTTGAAAATTTTAGGTTTACAGGGCACTGGATAATAATCCCACAAACATCAAAGCTTCCCATTCCATTAGCAATGATGTATTGACTCAAATTAAGCTATTTGGCGAAGTTTCTCCATGGCATAGCCACCTGGGAAATTTGCTTTGCAAATGTAGACACACGTGTAGCAAAATTACATCCTTTAGACAACGAGATTAGACAGCTTGGCCATGCATGAAGTATTAACTTTATTAGATAGTAGGATGCCACCCTTGCAACACTATTAATATATGTACAAGCAATATGGAACGACACTGTTTAGCGTCAAGGATTTAGGGACATGGATTTTGGATAACCTATACAGTCGGCATCTTGTAGACTTAAAGCCAATAAATAAGACAAATATTAAAGTCCTATTCCTCTGCATCATATATTTACGGTGCTACAACCATAAACCTGATGATGCTTTATAAACAATCTCGATGCACTATGTAGTGCATTAAAATCTCTTGAAAGGAAAATCCTCCTTGCTAAATGATGCCATATTTTGGAGTAAGTCAGATTGAAAAATATCAGATAAGCGCTGTTATAAACTCCGTGAATCCTATATTAATTACCAAAGGGCATTGCATGAGAAAATATAATACCAGAATTGGAGAAAATCCTTAGTATTCAATATTTTCCGATATCTCGCACAGGAATTCAAAATGTTCATTGAAACGAGTATAGGCAAGAATGTATGGATCCGTTAGGAAAATTGCATACTACTGTTTACGTATCTCCCTAGCGGATTCTGAAAATATTCCCAAAATTTTCCTTTCTTTAATAATATTACAGTTTATAATAGTGTAGGAAGAATTCCTTGTTAAATATTCTCTGACGAACATGTACGAACATGTATTTTAGCCCTTTTATACCAGCATCCAATCATTTAAACATTTTGAATAACCCCAATTTGTGCGAAATATAAGAAATTATCCAATATTCACAAACTTACCGAAGATAAAACTAGAACACTGTATGTTTGAAACGCGATGCAATGCATTTATGTATGCATTTTACTAATAATAATACGACATTGCAGGCAGATGCATCTTGTACAAATGCAATATGCATATTTTAATGTACTGTACATATGAAAAGAATTTTTACTGGCAGCGGCATGATGATGGTGACATCAAGGTGAGCTTTGATGGTTTGTATATTATGGACGGGCTCCAATATGTCACACAAGTTCTCGGTCATATTGTCAAGAATTCAATGACTTCAATTTTGCATATGTGAAAAGCGAGGGGAATATGGGGGTAGTGATCAGATGTGTGGAGACATGCAAGTATTGGAGCATAATGCTGACGGAATATTGGCAAATAGATGATGACTGCTCCCATATCATATTACAAATGTTCAGTCACACTGGTTTATTGACTATGAGGGGTGTATTTCCTGGGCAAAATGTGCATCAAAGGAGAACATGGACAATGTCTTTCATACTACATACGACATGAAACCAGCAGGTAAATTCCTGCAGCTTTTGATCAATTCTCAGCATGCACGCCATAACCATTCATTTGCATACATCGCAGGCATTACACGCACAGACACCAATTTCTCGACATTAACGTAAATCGATGCTTCATAACGATTTTTTTCCCTTAATGCTTCATGCTGTTGGGTTTATTTGAGCGTGTGATGCGACACCGGGCGTTAATTCTCAACCCAAATTTAAATTTTCACTTTGCCGCAAGGGCCTCCAACAATTTGCAAGTACTGAATTTCCGTAATGTGAAGAGAACTTGCTTTTCATCATTTTCATCATTCATAGCATATACAGTAAAACTACTATAGTCCTTAAGAATATATTTAAGGTCTAAGAAGTAGAAAGCTAGTTCACAGAAGCCAAATTAAGGAATATGTCAACTAACTCTTAAAAACATCCACGAACTACTACATCGTCTAAAATACGACTAAATGTTCAATGCTCATCTTTATTAGAAATTGAAATAAAAATGAGGTACAGTTACATTAATTCAAAATGTTAATAAGCCTAGTTCTCTCATTTTCCATATGTAAATAAATGACATTTTCATTAAATGATTACGTTGTTACAGTTGATATGTAAAATACGCCTTCTATTTGATTAAAATTTACTTTCATTCGGTTTGCTTTGGAAGGTTAATAAATATTTAAATATGTGTTTGCATATATGTTTCTTTCCGTTCATGCAAAATTAAAATTGAAAAAGCATGAAAGTGAAATCATTCAGCGGTTTCATATTTAATGCACAACTGCTCATCTTCTGTAAGATAGGGTTTGGAAACAGTGCATTGAATTCCATTAGCATGCCTAGATTTCCCCTATAGGGTTACCCTCCCCACATTTTAGGAAAATTTAATTTCATCACATATTGAGTTAGCTTTTCAGATGACTGAAATGCGTAGGTTACGGAAAATCATGCGTGCAGGCAGGCTATCAACTTTCGAAGAAAACAAAAAAAACCGAGAAGAAAGAACTTTTTGGAGATAACCAAGATGATGCATGTTTAATGGAACTTTCAGGAAGAGTAAATTTAAAATGAAATTGCCAAAGCTTGCTTATGCTTTCAAGAAAGATGATTGGCTTATCTGTGTGTTGAGTAAGCTCACAAGTGCTTTTTGATATCAAATATTAACCGAGAATGATTAGAAAACTACTTTTATCAAAGGACTCATTTAACAAACGAAACAACAAAGGAGTAGGTGTATTTCAAACACACATACAGTTTGAATAATTTGTAGTAATACATAGTAGTATACTATCATAACTATGTGTATATTTAATCACATTATCTGATAAAGAATGAAGATATACCAAGCAAAGCAATATACAAGTACGTTACAGACAAAGATAAAGTACTGGTCAAGACCATTTATTTTGCATGGATGCACTCATAAGAAATATCAAGTATCATAGAAATATTATTCAACTTGTCGCTAATGATTGTTCATTCCGCACAAGTTCTTGGGTATTTATTGATGTAGAAATGAAATTAGGTGTGTAATTACATTTGCCACCTAGACCTGGATGCCATGACAACCCTCACACCTTACGCCATATAAAAGTGAAAATCAACCTTATACAGATCAAGCACACTATATATATATATACGCTACAATGTGTTATTAGAATTAAGACTTTTGCAGTAGGAAGCCAATGCAGAGCATATGAAAGGTATATTTCGTGGCAAATATGGGCTCTTAACAAATTAAACACATATGAGGGAGGTGGACATGTATGGCTTTCATTAAATTAAGCATGCAGTGACTGCTTTTTATCTATAACTTTTCATTAACCGTAAATATTTAAACAGTAAAGAAATACAGATACGAAATTTGAAATAATGATCAATATTTTTATATAAAATCACGTAATGCAGTCTTCTTTTATTGCACATACCCCGTTATATCCATAGATTCCTAAATTTTTCAAGTGCCAATAAGAAAAAATGTACATGAACGTGCTTTGCATCAAAACACATCAAATGCAGATACCATTATGCTAGCGAATTTCACTATCATTTGTTATTTAAATGAGCTGTTCCGAAATGTTCATATAAGATAATGGATACGGTTACAGAATTTTAAATAATAAAAACACACGAAAATGTAAATGTCTTTTGTAGTTTATAGATGCCTAAGAAAAGAACATGTACTTGCAAAAGCAAGAATATTTTTGTTCCTACTGTTAGGATAATACAATACATACAAATCGTTTCGGAATCTAGACTCGTGTATCTGGATATACAGAATAGATACGGTGACGAATTTGATAGCATGAATATTAACCAAATCTTGAATAGCATATTCACAATGGTTAGGAACAATACATGTAATAATTTGCCTATCATCTAAAAAACAAAGCACATAAACAGGTTATTTAACTTAGGTTTTATATTAGAAAAAAAGCAAAGTTCTTTTCACTGCTCATTCACTAACATAGTTACTTGCAAGAACCAGAAAAAGCCACTTTGTTTCAAGTAATTTAATTAATCAATTACTTCCAAGTGACTTTGAAAGCAATTCGACTGCACAATATTTTCATTCAACAGCACACTGTCAATAGACACGCACACAATTGGTTCAAAAACGGTTGGTTAATAAGAATACTATATTGCCAATGCTCTCAGGCAGCCCTGCTTCTTTGTTTTGCCCAATGTAAGCAATGGATAATTTATAAAAGCAAGGTTTCCAAGCATGCATTACGTAAATCAATACTGCCAATATGCAAGTATATACAGTATTTGCTTAGCAAGGGTTTAACATGTTAACCCAAATCATTTGAGGAAAATACCTGTTGAAAGTACTGTATGCATGCCCATGAGGTTTAGAAGACGACTGGGGACATTACATAAGCCCATGAAGAAATATACAATGTTATTATTTATCAACATATGTGTTGCAACTTATGTTTACTGCAAATATTAAATTAAATGAAATCCATTATTCGAATTTCTTTAAGATTATCAAAACGTAATAGCCTGCAGCACATATAATAACTGTAATCCTTGTCCACACCATTAGTTATTCGTAAGCAGGTATAAAAAAAATCGTATCCCTTCTCATCATTTTGCAAATATATATATATAAGCATGGCTCCCGAGGCAAGTTTCTCAAAAAGACAAATATTATATGCACTTAGCTGGCAAATACCGAATTAAAATTGGATCATATACTTCGGTCGTTTTCCCATAATGGATAATAAGACCTTGTATTTAATCGCATCAAATTGCATTAAGTTTTCATATTTTCAAAATTCGGATAGATCACAATGACTTATAAGCTCATTAGCAGTGCCAATGGCATTTTTGTGCTAGGCAGAATTAGCTCTGACTGTTAAGATCATAATTTCTTCTTTGCTGCACATTTAATCATATTAGAAATGCACATGTGCATAAGAAATTCTAGATAGATATGCATTTTGTAATTTCTGCTTACTTAAGCTCGAGTTAATATCAAAGAATCCCTGTAGAAATATTTATGGCAAAAAATGTGTTCTTGCATATATGCATATCTGCTTTATCTCAATGCCATTTTCTTGCTTCCCTGATGAATAGCACAACGCTGAAAATAGCTTTAAATTCCATTAAAAAAAAACCTTTATGGCCATTATTCCAAATGGCTGATTATGCATTAAAGATTGTAAATAGAAAAAGGAAGCCAAGTAAAAAAGCATTAAATATGAAAGGCTAAAATAGCGTGGTTTCAGGGTGTGCAAGAAAATATGTTTCGCATCACTTAACAGGATGGTACTTGATGGCCAAGCTACTCAACAAGCAAATTGACTTGTATTAATGTGCATGTGATGATGTGAATGTGCAGTACATGCATGCGTAACATTAAATTAATATCTGCATGAGAAGTAATATTGAAAAAAAGGTTACAATGTTACAGCATGCCATAAGAACAAAATATTTAGTCCTGACTCTTAGTTCCATTACAACTTCAATCATTTTCAAACTATTGCATATCGTTCTCTCGTCATACTTTCAAAAATTCATTTAATTACTTGTGCTCAAGTAATCAAGTACATCTCATAGTAAAGCTACACATCATTGTCACATGAACAATGTAATATTATTAACACGATGTAGCTTCACCATGGCTGAGTCTATGATTGACTGGAAGACAAACACGTAATTTATTTGAAAAACACTCCAAGGCGCAACACAAATTAAAAGCGGAAGGATGTTCAGCTTTTAGACATTGCAGGCGTGATAATGGCATTATACGCTTTTATGTATACATGAGTTCTAAGTATGTATATTAATGATGGCAACAGATGGTGTCATGAGTAGCCATTTTTCATATTGCTTAAGGTCAAAAACTAAAAATTCTTGCCTCAGTTAATCCTTCATGTTCAGATTATGGATAAACACCAAGATATTTACTTACAATACTGCCTCAGTCTTCTAAAGAGAAATAGTTTGACACTTACCTAAAAAATAAAAAAAAAGATTCATTAGTTACAAAACTTCATTTTAGTTTGATTATGGTTTGTTACAATATGAGATTATCATCATAAAATGTATATCAATTGAGTTCAAGAACCACTGTACAACTTCAGCAACATTTTAACGAAACTGGCAGAAATTGCATTACAGAGTACATGAACCACAAAGCGCAACGTCCCATGCTATGTTCCCTCATGTAACAATAGTGGTGATCTGGAGAACTTTTAATAAAATTTTCAATTCCATTACCTTGCAAAGATTATGAATAAAGTGCATGTTCGTGTAGTAGTAATTGAATTACGCTTTCATCAAATTTGTCACATGCATGACGACAGTGCATTATTTTCATAATGGATAAATCAATGCAAGTCTTATTCACTTTTCACTCACACTAAGTGTAAGACATCTTTTAAGATGAACGTGCTCACAAGAGCAGTACCTTACTGTTTTCCTATATAGTCAAGCCAAGTTTAAACCAAAACTTGCCGAACAAATGGTATGACATTATTAATTCCATCGCACATCATACCAAAAAGTTGCACTTTCGGCGCTTTTTAAAAGAAGTCTTTTGAAGACTAGTTGATACCAATATTTTTAGTAGAAGACGGTATACTAAAATGGTTGCTGCTATACTTTTCTTGACATGTTGTGAATTGTTTTTCAGTAGTATATAATTATTAAACTTGTCTGATGTTTTGCAAATAGTAGTTACATGAACATAGTTATTATTAAAAAAACATTGTAGATAAATTCACAGCATTCATGACAACTCGTTGTTATCCTGTCATGCAGCTGTGACATCTAGTGAATTGATTTTGGAGGACAAACAACGACAGACAACAAGACGATCAAAGCAGTCAAATTGAAAACTTTTCTCTTCTAGATCATTGTATTAAAAAGCAAGTTTGATGTTCATCTTGGACTCAATCTTGATGCAACATAAAAACTCGATTGACAGAGGCTGCAATACATGCACTCCCGCTGGAGGAAGAACCCCAAATAAAGTGCAATTGTAAAAAGATTTTATGGGCAAGCAAGGCACAGAAAAGCTTCGCATTTGACTTATAGCTTCCTCGTCCATTACTTTCAATTCAAATGTGAAATAAGCCAGCGTGCATGCAGCCCCATCTGTTTCATGGCTCATTTCAAATCAGGAATAATGGACGTGCATCTATTAGAGCAGGGACCCTGCATTTTCCAAGCTGTTTCGCAAAAACTGTTCAAGACTAGGAAATAAGCAAATAAATATCCATTGTCCGGGCTTAATCCTGCCTTCTCACGGCAACAAGTCTAGACAGGAAAAACTGCCATGCATGCCATTACGCCATTGAGGATTACCAACTAGCTGCGGCAAGCCTAATCGCAAAGAATAGCATACATCCACGAGAGCAAAGTGGTCAACATGCCATGCATTTTGTGGTTAACAAGCGTGGGCTGCTGATGGTAATGCGTTTTATGGTCCATAAATTAAAGGCATAAGCCAAGTACAAAAGCCAACTATGTGCAGAAACCTAGGTCAGCTATATTGCAACGTTTTAATAACGACTGCTGCAGTCCTCTTTTCATAAAGCTCCGGTTAACTTATAAACAATGTCGTATAGCGTATGAAAGTTAATGAAGTGGGGGTTGTATGAGCTTGCTGGCATATATATATATATATTGGCTACAAAATTGCCTGCCTACTTCCTATATAGAAATGCCATCAGGACAAACATCTCATATACGAGAGGAGTCTTCTGTAAACAGTCCACGAGCTCTGTCATTCTGCCGTGACCACCTAATAAATCATGTCCATAAACATATACGAGAAATAAGATAATATCGTGATGAACGGTAATCAAACCACGCATAATCAAGCTGATGATGGATGGAAATGTTTCTTTTTCAGTAATTCCTCTAGTCACAACAATTGCAACGTTTGCCATCCCATGGTGCCTAATGTGGTACACCGAGCCATTTGATAAAATTGTTGCATTATCTATGAGTTAAGTAACATGGAAATGCTTTCTATTTTTGCTTGGATAAAAAAGTGTAAACCAGAATGCAAAAGAATGATGAAATGATAAATTACGCACGCACTCATCTTTCGTTTTACTTTAATTCACATTGCCACGAACAAAAAAAGTACTTTTTATAGCACAGCATCTTTGCAATATAAGGAATAAACGCAATTCCAACAGCTTAAAACTGATACATATTTTCGGAAAAACTTCATTTATTAAACGTGATGCCTAAATTCGACTTGTGCAATTATAATACCTAGTCACTCAAGTGTATGTTTGAATGTTAAGGACCAAATTAATAATGGCACCAATCTCTATTCCAGTTAATTCACGAGAAATTTTTTTATTATAATTTTCCACCAAATATTCAAGAAATTTGCGGTGATATACCATAAAAAGGATTGGAAATAAACTAATCCTCATCCCAGTTTTGTCAAGGATAATTTGCAATTTTCGTGCTTTATTTTTAAGAATACATGCCAATTCTAGTAAAATTACATAAAATTTGGGGGAGAAAAATCATTTTTCATACTTTAGTAATGACAATGATACACATACATATCATTCACTCACATAATTGGCTAATATTAAACAAGATCGTAAGAAGTAAGACACCTAGCAAAAACATATTTATAAAGAACCCAGAGCATAAAATGTGTAAGCTGGACTTCTCCAAAGCTTATATTTTTATAGCTCACAAAACATTATATGTCAAATACGAAAGAAATCAATAGCATTTATGAAGTGCCTGGGGTTATTAGCTTTTTTTTGTTTTTTCTCTGCTTCCCATAACGGAAGAGCATATAATATATTTACTACATTTGGTAAGCTTATTTTCACTGAAGCTTAATTTGCAAAAAGCCGATTATTATCGCAATTTTTGTAAAAGTACCTAACTCCACCAAACCGTATAAAAATCTTGTTAGTGCGGGTGGACCTTTTTTTCTATAACAGGATTTCAAATATCATGACAAAAGTTTAATATAGGTCAGAAGAGGAAGCATATAGTATAGATGAAAAAATAGAAAATCTATTTTGTAGCATTACTTTACGTGTTGTTATTCCTTTATATTAATCAAGCTTCACGTGACATATACACAGGTGAAGCAAACAGTGTTAGAAAGTGGGTGTTTTAGAAGTCATGTAATATTTATCAAATTATTTAAAAAAATGTTAGCATAACTGTCATCTCAATCTTTAAACTCACGAAGAAACCTTTTACGTGCATTTGTTTCATTTCATCTTGCATTACTGTAAAACATGTTTTCATATATACAAACTCCGAATTCAATGAAAATAAATGATGTGTAAAATAAGGAATGAGCCCCTGAAAAAGTCTAGGAAAGTCCCTATACTAACATAGGTTTAAAGTTTAATGCGCACCATGTTGCCGCAAACTAAAACTAATAAACTGATGGATTCCCATGTGCAGCAGAATTGTTAGGTTAAAGTGCCACACAGGAAAGCACTATCAGCCATGGCTGATACAGATCAATATTTATTCTACCGTTTGGAAGGGTGCATTAGAGGTGGCAAGAAAAATTGAACGAATGTCACAAGTAATGAAGATCAATGGACTTAATACTGGAAAGCAACAACTTTGAATGTATTGCATTAATACTTTTGTAAAGGCGACAATATTTTCAATTTTTTTCTCCGTGTTTGCCAAAATAATAAAGGCAGGCATTAAGCCAAATGATCGATGTTTAGCATTAAAGTATCACAACGTAAAAACCGTAACACAATTCTGTGTAATCTTAGAAATAAGTGTATTGAAGATGTTTATCAGAATGTGATTTTATTGGGAAAGCTTCCATAGACAGCTTGTACCTCTGTCGAAATTGCAATAAACGTTCACATTTAATCTCGGTTTTATCGTGAGTTATAAAGCAAGAAAACACGATGTTTCATAGGCAGCTAACGCTTCATAGAACTAACGCAAATCTACAAAAAGTGATTCATACGGTAGATATAAAACATTATCTACGAGTGATAATTAAACAGCTGATGAATTCCTCGAATTTTATATTTTTCCCCATGAAATTAGAATATTTTCTATAAAAATTCATGTTTTTATTCAATAATATCTTAGACATACCAACCACTTTCAAAATTACTTTGCCATATTAAATAATGCTTTTGATTAAATAATGTTTTTGATTGGTAGTTCATGTTCTTGAGATGTAATTTAATAAAAGTAGATTTATTCAATAATTTTCACTCAATAATTTTAAAAATACTTACTGCATTTTTTGGTTGATAAAATTTATATTTTCAACTAGCAAGGATTCCACAAAAAATAGTTAATGAAGGATGGAACAATCATTGATCGAACAACTATTGCAACGAAGGACATAATCTCCTCATGCTTAAAACGCAGGCAATTTAATTAAAGGAGGAAGTAAAGAGGATGACGAAATCCATTTTTTGAAATATTTAGTCTATAACAAAAAGTTTTTTGTATACATCATAGGTGTACCGTATAAGGAATACATACACATTTTGTTAATGTTAATTGCATATATATTCACGTTTAACGAATAAAAGTAAATTATTATTCAACTTGAATATTTTATTTAATCACAGGAAACCTTTTAACTTAATTAAAGGCAAAAATAAAAGTTTAAAAATTCGAACAACAAGAAGCCCCGAGGGTTGGAAATGACATTATATGCTTGAATCCTATAATGCAGTGCCTTCTGAATTAATATACTACAATTTTATATTCCACAAGATTTTATATTCCATAAGAAATGAAGGTCTCTGGCAACAAATGTTTCAACAGAAATATCTGTCAGTTATTTAAATAAAAGCTAATTCTCCCATTTAAAATGCTTTAATCTTAAGATGTATTTCTAAAAAATATGTGAGCATGTCAGACAGAGGGTCATCCATATTTTCTATCTGGCTTGGTTTTGTCTGCAGATACAGATTCTGATGAAGTGCAACTTGTGTGAACTGCGGCTACTATATCACATAACATATTTTTGCATAAGCCATTTCTCAAAATATATTTTATTAAAATAAAAAAGCATCTCGAAAATACGTTCTAATAGTCAGTTTTACATGAGAGGTATACACAGCGGTCCAAGGACCATTTTATAGAGGCATATCTTTTCAAATTGCTATAATCTTACTGGAATATACCATGAAAATGGCAGGACTTCGGTCCATATAGCTCGGCATTCAAAACGCTGTTACATTCTCTAACTACACGCATGGATGATTTCAAGCTTTCAGAATTTCATTTCGCAAAGCAATGGCAGTTTTATGATAGTTCCACAACAGCAAAACCATAGAAGTTCCAATATTAGCTATACACACGTCGTGTATATCCATGTATTGTATTGGATAATGCAACGCTGATGATCAGAAGATTTTGTTGTTACTTTTAGCATCTAGGAGACACAAGCGGCCATTGTGACAGGCGTCATCAAAGGGCATTGAGCTAGATTCTATGTGCCAATTTTACGACGTTTCCTATAAAGATGGAGTTATTATCACCAACTTCTATGGCGCATAGCAGTCCATCTTTAGAAAATCATTGGTGGGGGTATTATTCGCCCCAATCTTCGGGCTACTCTGGTAATAGTCTTGCAGGCAGACTCATTGGAATCCACCCAGGCAGGCATTCTTTTGTCATATTCAATATGGGGGTGCATATGAGAAAACATGTCCGCCCAAATCATCTTTTTGTATGTTTTTATTGGCATTCTGTTGAAATGGCTCACAGCGGAACGTCTTTCAATTTCATCTCGTTGTTGATAGCCATTTACAGCATGCAGGGTTAGTACACGCCCTTACGTCGAGCATTAAAGATCCTAAAGGAATGACATCGTGAGCACGATACTATCTCCAACGACGCACAAAAACCTCAACTTTTTTAAAGGAAGGTTTTATGTCCTATTTTTAGTCACGTTGTTCGCTTTTTGTCCACCATCCTCTCTCCCCGTGGCTCGTACAATTACAAAAGGCGTTACGGCTCATCAATTTACTTGAATGAAATGTATTTATGGCATATATGAAGATCACCAAACAAGAACAGTATATGCATTCAAGACTGGAGTTGAGATGCAGGGCTTGGCCTACTCCAATGTCATTCGTCTATAGAAATCTGCGTGCAAAATTCCAGCACACTCATTGATAGCAGTTGGGATACAACACACACAAAAAGTGACAAAGTTTCCCAAAGTTTGACTCATTAAATGATAACGCAGAAATCATTTATGTTATCGAGAAAATGAGTATTAGAGTACGGTCGAAAGTTGGCACTGCAGCAAGATTATATCGCCCACTAATGCTATCTTTGTTATTTCGTTAAGGAAAATCTCTTAGGTAATGAACGGATAAATGAATCCTACTTTTTGTATGGCAAACATCTGCCCCATGACAGGCGAATTGAAAATACAAAAGAACACGCAGCAATGCACACCACAGATGCTTCTACGAAAATGAAAGAGAGATAAGCTATTGAAAATATTGCAGAATCCATCTTGCTTATGAAGATGCAAAACGAATTTAGCATAAAGAATATGATAAATGTTGAACATATGCAAAGAAATCGCTTTTCGCAATATTCTTTTGAATCCTATAAAATTACCAAACTTTTTCATTAACATACATGCAAATCTTTGATTTTACATTGCATTGAACTTGGTATTGACAGATTCAAAAGTTTTGCACACAAACAAATATAAGTTGGCGACACAAGTTTACGCATCATATGTAATTTTATTTGGACGCTCATCTGACATTTTAAAACAAAGTTTATGCTTCATTAACAAAACTTTTGAATGTTGATGCAGTAAACATAAGGTTGTACACGCATTATTATTCAAATTTATTTCGGATGTAATGTTCACAAAATTCTAAACCTTACTATTTTTACACGTAAAGTGTATGCAGAAATTGGAAGCTTAGTACTTGTCAGTGAAGAATATTTATTTATCTATGGACATCCTCGTGAATGTATAATATAGAAAACAAGAAACGTTGCATAATTTATTATACAGATGTTTATGGACAACTTGTAAGCCACACTGCGCCTTCCTCTCTGTGCCATTTCCAAAGGAAGGAAATCCAGCAAGAACGAAACTGTTCTTGTAAGGAATGAAAAAGTTCATGACTTCCCCTGACATGAGAAACTACTTAGTACGATGCAAGGAAACGTTTGAAAATGCAGGTATCATACCGTAGAAAGGATTTGGTGCCATTAAGGCCCATATCTCGGAGCGGTTAGGATTGTGGATACTGTCATTGCCTCAGTAAACAGTTTCGTTAATAGTTTCGGGAAGGATTAATGGGGACATTCATTGCTGACATCAAATCTCCATTACTTGACGCCATGGGCGTAATGAGTTTTGAGTTTTATGAGAAAACGCGCTTTTATGGAGAGTCTGGATGCGTCTTAACGATCGCACTGGATCCACTCTAATGCGAGTGTCCGTTGCAAAATTGCAAGCTCGGGGGATAGTGGCGCACTTGGGCAGTGCATTACAACGGTGTACGCCAAGGTAACGGAGAAAAACTTAATCACTGCATAGGGTACACGGCTATGGATTCTTGCAGAAATATAGTGCGCTTTTAATTGTAGAATAGGTTTCATTTGGAAGCAACAATGGCTGCCATTGACGGTGTAACTGCTTTGTAATTGCTGATCAAGGCGTATAAAATGCGCATCCTTGCACAAAGAGGATCCCTTAAGATTTGCTCTTAAAATAATTTAGAAAATGCTGCAAAATGCGCAGCTCGTGTCCTGCAGTGCTTATTTT
>JAQGAE010001713.1:0-21289 GCA_034696685.1 Julus scandinavius
TTTTAAACAATTTTTATTTTTATTTAATCTCTTTTTGTTTGGCTGTGATTGTGTTTTAAAATTTCACCCATTGAAATACATTGGGTTGTGATCCAGCTTAAATTTATGGAAACATTCCGAGAAGTATGAAATATCAATTCTGAATTAATCTTTATTTTTACAACAGCCGTGTTTAAGTTATGCATTTTTCATTTGGCTTTCAGAAGTGATATGCAGAGCATATTGGTTTATCTAATCATGATTCAGCATTCAATGTTGGTATGCGTTAACATTTAATCCCCTATAGTATTGCAAATGTTCTGGGAAAACCTTGGCTCTCTTTTAATCGTTTACGTTTATTTGTATACCATATATTACAAAAAACATAAATGAAAAACACTACTCGTCTAGCATATCCTGTCATTTGAAGTGTAGTTTCCGAGAAAACCCATCTCAACACGGAAGCACATTTTCACGGCACAGCGAGACTTATGTGTGAATAACACAAGAGAATATCTGTACAAATATGCGATAAATGTTATAATGTGAATCAAGTTGTAATTAAAAGAAGAAATTACGTGGGGAACTTAAAACACCGAAGAATTCGCGGCTGATATACATATGATAGAAATTATATACATAATGGATTTAAGGGTATTGGCTTTTCGCACATCTATAGGAAAACAACAGTCAACTACGGCAATAAATCACAAACAGTTTGCATAGGAATAGCTTTACTAATTGGATAATTGCGTAATTACCGTGCAATTTATTGCTTTTTTGACAGCTCAACGTGAGGAGATGAAAACTAACTAAAAGCGCGGAAACCTCATTGAGAACTATTTTGCTAACTGAATAGCTGCGTGGCACGTTCTATAATCGTTGCCATGACAATACCCAAATATTTTTACATGATTTTGATCTCTAAATTGAAAAATGAATAGAAGATGTTAGCTTATGATTCGTGCCTGTTCTACCTTCATGTAGGAAGAAACTAAGTAAGATCCATGGATCCGTTTTCTCACATTTATGTATTTTTCAAAATTTTAAAAATTCTAAATGGCGGCATTTCAAGGCCCTAACGAGTGAGTTATGGGGATGCCGAATGCCATTTGCGGCCCACTTAGACCTTAGTTTCTGTCTCAAATGTATACTAGTGTGAATTATTCGATTCAACATTGCTACCCTTTTGCGACCAGTCATTAAGTCTCTTATATCGTCATAATTGTGAGAAATAAATATGCCAAGGAGGAAAATATATACATCCTTTCCAAGAAATCATTTAAGTTGTTTACTTTCCCCCACATCCATTTCTTGGCAAAATAATTTTGGATAAAAAACCTAATTTTGAGTGCCAAATTCTACATAAATTTATCGAAAACCGTGATCGCCAAAAAAGAAGTTTCTAACCGCCATCATTTGAAATCTAGCAAAAGACATGTAGAGAAGAAAAAAAAGTACATGAAGTTTTTGTTCGTTCGACAGGTACTTTGGAAATGGAGAGATGACCCAAAAGTGTGGAAAATATCCCTTTTCTCAATTGCTGAATGAAAACCTTGACTTTTAAATAGACACGTCGATCTCATTTCTTAGCATTACAAGTACATAAATCATAATGGAATTTGTGCTATTTCATTGAACAAGTTCATGAAAGAGGCCCATTTGTATTCACAATTTCCACGCCAGTTTTTTTGGCGTGCCCCAGGTTGAACCGCGAAAGCAAAGGGTTTAAAAGTCGTGTTTTCGGTCATTTTTTATAATGAAATTCGTACATCAAATGTAATTCGCCACAGTCATTTTTTTGCCTGTTACAAAAACATCTCCTTTGTAGGGGGACCTTTTTCGTGAACTGCGGAATCATCCCACAGATGTGATGACGTTTGCTTAAATTTCCTTCCCTTCAATGAGTTTATTTCAATTTTTTTTTTTTTTTTTTTGCAGTTCAATAATTTTGCATCATCGATGAATGACAGTGACCATACACACAACGCGCTGCCTTGTGGGTAAATAGTGCTCGGGGTGGCGGATAAGCCGTTTTACCTTTTGGGTCACACCATAATTGCTTACAAATTTGGACGATTTTTCGGTCAGCTCACCTCCACCCCGAACTATTCGCGTGACGATTCGCATTGAACGCAGGAAGTCGATTAGATTGCCTGAGAATTTCGACTGACCTCTCAATGAACCACCACCACAAGATTCCGCATACATCCAAGAGCATCCGACTCCTGAGTGATTCTTGCAAAATTCAATCGCCATCAAAATGAAATATTCCATTGAACATTATATAGCATACTCGTTGCAACCACATCTTAAACTATATGTTGTAATGAAATTATACGGGCCCAACACATATGCCCATGCTTGTGAAGGGTTTAGGTACATGGTCACCGGATGGCTCTAAGAGTTACAATGTTGACAACTCTACATATGTTGCCCCAAGATCCAACATCGCATTTTAAAAACACGTCTCTCCATCTTTTGAGAGTCAAAGATCAGGGATTCCTGCAGACTTATAACGACATCCGAGCAAATTTCCACTCGAAAACTGCAATTTTGAACGCCATGTCCGAGTCCTATCTGTAGCAATAAGGAAAACTATTTCCCAAATTGAGTTTCTTTGTCGTCTCTGTGTCGGAAAATTCAAAACGCAAATAATTAACCTAAAACTAACCTCATTTTGCTTACCTATACGCCAAATGCACGGCCATTGTTGCTGTTTTGCTGGTCGACATCTAATCGGACACTTTGCCGTCATTGTGATTTATACGACTCTACGAGAATAAAAAGCAAACTTAAAATAAACAATAATTCACATGATATTCTAAAGCGTGATTTTACCACTAAAACAGAATCATTACTAACGTAGAGCACCCCATTCATCTGTGCATTGCATGCATTGGCGACGGCCATTTTGGATTTAATGAGAGTTGCTCATGCATGCAGAGAGTTAGTATTCCAATTATGAATTTTCACATCAAAATAAAAGTATTTTTCGAATAAACTTGTTTTGTTAATTCAAATTCATACATGTACATGTATATTAAACGGTGTTAAACTCGTGTTGAACAGAATAAATTTGCCACTAATCTGTTTTTATAAAAAAAAATAATGCTCTTCAAAATAAAAACCTATTTTTATTTTACTTGTTTAAAAGCACGACATCCTGTTGTTCAGCAATTATGGTATGTAATGAAAAATCCATTACAAAAACATGGTTTGATACATAGTTGAGTAACAAGCTTCCCATTGAACGTTGAAGCAAAAATGAATGTCGGCGGCCATGTTGAGATTTCGTCGGAAGCTGTGAAGCAATTAACATTTTTTTGTTGTTGAAGTTTCTGAATTTTTGACGATCAAAACAGGCTGAAATCGCTTTCTCATTGTGCAAATTAGCTGCAAAGCGTGTAATTAAGCCAACCCGTAAACCCCTCGCACAAAAATGTGGCTTATGGTGGGATCAAGCAGCTGACGTCACGTGGCTAGCAACTCGTCTTAATTTCGGATCCCCCGTTTGAAAAAAGCACGGCGTCCTATTAGAGGACCCTTTCCGCAATTATACAATCAGCTGAATCCGCCTTAATCCACACTTGATCCGAGCTGCACGTTAGCTGGTTGCCCGGTATACTTAACCCTCATCAAAGTTAGAGCGTCGCAACTTCACTTAATGGACGATTATTTCACTCGTTTTAACCGCATGCATAGAGATGATTACAATTACATCATCGTATTCTTACCAGTCTCAACAGAAAAACAACATGGCACAGAACAGACTGAAAGCCGCCGAATTTATAGTTAGTTCTTGCAAAAACAATGCACGTGGCGCCACCACTTTTTGTTTAAATTAATTTTTAAATTTTATGTAATACTATGTAAATGTTATAATCCTTCACTTTTAATGCCCAATTCTTTCCATATTTAACAAACTATTCTGCAATAAATACAAGTTTTGTTTAATATGCCGGTCTATTTTCTTTTATAACAGTAAATGTGATTCATTAAAACATATGTAGGCTATACTGTATAAGCACATAAAACTCAACATGGCTGCATCACGATAAAAAAAAATTGCGATTCGCGTGTTTTATATATAGCGGAATTAAAACGTATAAACAGGGATAGGTAAAACACACAAAAAACTGATTAAATTAATCAAACTATATATTAAAGTTTAAATAACAAAATGCCAAGCAAAACGTCACATTTGATAAACTAAGTAAATACGGATCTACTGTATCCCTGTTGCGAAAACAAAACGATTCAAAAACACGTTTTTCCTCTAGAAATTGAGGAATGGACTTTTCATATATTTCATTTGTATATACTGGCCATATTGCATATGTCAGAGTTCGGCAAATGTCTCTGTATACGGTCAATAGTAAAAATATTTTTAAAGTGAATGGTATAAGAGATGATTAGTTGAAGTGGGAATGTCAAAATGTTAAATATTTTGGGATTTTTATGTCTCAATAACGTACTGTGGTCAGCGGGCCAGACTTATATTGTAAATATATAAATGTGTCGAATCACTTGGTCAACTGACAACTCTGTAAAAGTTTAATAAAAGCTTTAATAGTCCTGGTAAAACTTCAGGTTTTTAAAAAAATATTGTGCACACATATAAAAAATGAAAATACTACAAAGTTAAATCCGGACTAATGAAAAGAGGGCGTATCGACAACTTGTGATTAAACGTGTGCAATAACATGCAAGTTATCTGCACGTTAATGAATCATGAACACACACACGAATTGGTGCAAGATCACATACTGTACAAACTGGAGTAAACAACCTCATTTTTGAAATATTGTACCTGTTAAATAGTTCCGTTAAACACACGTTGTGCAACGCGTTTATTTGTCGATCAAATATTATCGGGCAAAATCCCCCATATACGGTATATATTTCAAGTGTCGCCATCTTCTATGAGGTTGGTCCCGTCAAAAAATTTCAAAATTAATGGTTGACTTAATCAATCATCATAGTTTTGCCATATAACGATGACTTTGAAATAGGCATTATATATTACTACCGCGTATTTATATTCAAGAATGTCCATTATTTGCCAGAACGCTATATGCAGTGTATATAAGAATACGTAAATTACACTCCATGAACGAGTAATAATGTATGTACATACATGTATTAAAAGTTATTGAAGTGTCAATGTTGGAAAACTTATTCTGAGCTTCATATATACGTTTCAAAAAATCTTATATAACCGATTTAAAGAAGATTGCAAAATATGGTAAACCAATCAAACAAATTAATCAATCTTAATGTCATATGGCAAATGCAGTTTCCATTCTTTACTTGACTCGTTATCTTGCCAAACCCTGCTTATCACGTTGATATTTTGAACTATTCAGAATTTTAATTTACTATATCGTGGATATAATGGTAGTTTTGACTATCCGAAAGATCATTTAATACACTGTTAACCGAATACGTGGTTTACAATATGAGCCTTCAAGTAACCGCACATTTATAAAATCCATACATTTTACAGGAATAATCGAGTAAAATTTGGAGGAAATATGCAGTAAACTGGATAAACGTGATATTTACATCACATTTATCCAAAATGAAGGAACTTTCCGTATTAAGTATCCTCTATTGAGAAATCAATTCAATGGCATATTGTATAATGAACAAAGAAAATTTCAATAAAAGGCATTCTTTTTCAGCTTTATTACAAGAAATTTCCTTCAAATTTATCCCAAAATGAAGGAACTCTCTGGAAGTCATTGGCGTTAAGTGAACAAACTATATAGGTGGGACAGACATAATATGTAGGTTCGATTCCCTGACTAGCTGTCTTGAATGTGGCTTTCGATATTTTTACGGAAATGTTCTCTTAATAATACGGTAACACATTTACTGTAAACCGTTATCCCGTTAATTCTGCTGCTCTCATTTTTCCATAACTTTCACGAAATTTGTTGAAACTGTGCAGATGAAACGTGTGCCATTCTGTACATGATTGGTTCATTCGAATAAAAGTGCATTACTAATCCAAATTAAGCTCGGTCCATTTAATTGCATAGATACGAACAAATGTAGACATTATTGTTTACTTTGTCCAGGCGGCATACGACGCAGATAAGTGTTTTCGTGAAAATATTTTCGTCTGACTAAAAATCCCCATCATGAAAATGTCGTAACACTTGAGATATAATTTTTGCGAAAACGTGGACTTTTAACCCGCCCTCGGGTTAATAATGCTAAAACAAACCCCGGGAGAAAAAGCAAACAAATGGGGTGGGTGGGGCCTTCGCCAGTCATCGAAAAATATATATCTAAGTTTAGACGAAGGCCCACGACCCATAGAAACTGGGTCGATTATTCCGTGCGACCTTTTCGTAAAAACAAATAAAAGATTGTGAAGTTTTATCAGTGATTTTACCTTCAACCTGCAACTGCATGCGTGCAAATGAACACAAATGTTAACTTACGCAACGAATGCCGGATTAGGAACCAACAAACAAGAAAATTCACAGGAAATTTTAAAGTATTTTTAAGAAAGCTATTTCACATCTTCAATAATATTACAAATAAAAAAATATATATCCTGTAGCAAATAGTTTTTAACGAATTCGCTATTTCTCAATTCAAACGCCGAAAAATGTTTTGTTTTTTTTAATTATTTTTTAAAAAAAAAAAAAAATAAAATATAACCGTGGTAACGCTACCTTGCTAAAAGTTACACGAAAATAATAGGCAAAATTGCTAAATGTACAATAAATACTTTTTGCAAAAAAAAAGTTTACTATAATAATTGTAGTTCACATCCATCCCAGTTTTCCGAAATGTTATCCTGTTTGCTTCATTTAATTCTTAATATATTATACATATTAACAGCAGTCACGGAATAGATTTCATCTTAAAGCTGAAAAATAAAAACCGATTTGGATGTACGGCATGTGAATCTTACAGCTGCTCATTGCACATACGCAGCAGTAGATTTACATTGATTAAAACATATGCCAAATTTACATCTTTATGATCTTAATAATCCCATCTCAGAAGGCTCAAAATTGTAATACTTTCAACCAGTGTATCGAAATTTTACGTTTCCACTTATGTCCACAATTTCCACAAAACTATCCGTTGAAAGGTCACCATTACTATACCTCACAGTTCAGAAAAAAAACTTATTTTCTCAACTTAATTCATGTCAAGTTTTTTCTATTTTTTTTTCTTTTATCTTTAATTGTACAGTTTGTTCTGGGAAACGTCAACTTTGATCTTCGATATTAAATTGAATTCGATTTGATAATAACCATGGTCCCAATGTGGCTAAATTATAACATTTGTGACTTATAATGGAAACTTAAACTTAAGACTTATTCGGAGAGTTGTGCTTATAAACGTACAAATCGTATACTGTTATATGGTATACTGTATGTAAATGTTTTTTAAGTACTGTAGATACACGAAATACATACAGTATATAATAATTGTACAACAGCATCGTGTTATTATTATATAACATTAGTGTTTTAAAATCTTTTTCCAAATATCTTCTTCATCAAAATGTCCAAACATGGAATTCGCAATGTTTGTTTTAGTCACTGAATTTAACAACGTGTATTTCATAATTCGTAAGCAAATACTATATGTTGTTTTAATATTTAATAACAACAATAATGCAGGTTTTGTACTTGGAAGTAGATAGATATATGGTTTCAGATTAGATATTTTCATGCATCGCACTTTACGTTTTAAAATCAACATCCTAATCAATGATTAGCTTTATCATTAACCTTTTGCACGAGTGTCAATGATTCACAATTAAACTAAACACGTTGCACAGACTACATATATGTTTCATTATTGGCAATGGACAGGATATTGCCTTCTAACTATTAACATGCTGAAATCATGAAACGTTTTCGGGTAGGTCGAAGTTACAAAAACTGAGCAAATATTTTCTCAAATCCCTACCTACACCTAATAGAATCAACAAAATTCCGATACATTTAATTGCAAAGTTTCGAAAATCTCGTAAATTATACATCAAACAATATGTATGAGAAGAAAATGATCTCATAGTATTTTACCTCATTCTCGTCATCAAAGTACATGAAATTTCAGTTTCACTGAAGATACATGACAGAAGCAATAAGCTAAAACGAACATTATATTTTAGAACTATTCATTTCAATAAAATGTTGAATGTTTGTCAAAATAGTATACGTATACATAAGCACTAGAATGTTATCCAGGAAAACTATATCTAACCCTTCATAAAAACAGCTCAATTGGAGTAGCTCGTAACATGTATCAGTTTGATGATGTTCACTGCATGTAGTACTGTAATTTAGCTACACCAAAAATTACTGATAAATCGATTAAAAATGCCTTTAACTTGTCCCGTTTCGATTAAGCAGTGATACGGGTTAATCGCTTCCACACTTACTCGTTAATCATAAACTATTTCTATTATTCCCCTATTTCAAATATATCGAAATTTACAAAACATGTATTACAGGCTATCAAAGAATTAGGAGCACTTGAAAAGTGAAAACACTTCGCTGGGACCCTCCATAAAATAGAACCCACTTTTTTGCAGTTAAGTCATTGTCACGATGTTTGAATTGATGCTTTTATAGTTGTTTATAGTTGTTGTTTTCAAGGAACTATGTTCATCGCAACCTATAATAAACAATAAATTATAAGGTAATTTAAGCAGAAAATAACTTTGATCATCGACTATAACATTAAATCGTTGCTACGGAAATTTTTCCAATGTAAGCAATTAGCTTTATTTCGGCCAAGCACCCCCTGGTGGTATATTCCATTTCCAACAAGGTCGAGTACTTTGTAATCAGTACGTACTGTATAGAGCCATAATGTTCGTATTGATGGACAATGCATCACATCATATAATACTGAAGCTCATGAGTCGATTGTTATACTTTTGGTTGTTTGGTTATTGAATTTTTTACATTTCAGAAAGTAGTATAGACAGAACTGTTGGTGGTTTCCCAAACAGTCCAATGTGACGTTTCTCCAACTCGCACTGGCACCACATGATGGCGTCAGGCTCTATTTCTAAACCACGAAAAACAACATTCTTTTATTTGGATCTTTTTTTTAAACATCTCCTAACAATTTAAAAACTCCACCCGTTATTATTGTGCGTGTTGCACCAAATAACTTTATTCTCTGAAAATTAAAAACTTGTTGTTATACTGATATATCTCATTGTTCCCGCTTACAAAAATGTTAAAGCATACGATGCAAGAGGTCGCGACCTATGGGTGCGTGGCATCGTGTCGCAATGCTCGCGCCTCCCCCGTGACGTGAGACCCCCTGACGGCTGTCCCAAACCCGAAAAATATAAAAAAACGTGCACCATTTCCTCACGGTATGAAATCCACAGCCGCCATCTTGTCATGAACAAACTGCCTTTTCCCTTTCGCTCTCAGGCTTAAATGCAGATACGAATCTTTATATACGCCAATTAAGAAAACAACGTAATTTCCATGACGTCATCTACTTAATTGCTCGAATAACTCGAGCGAAATAAGACTTTTTAAAAAGAAGAAATTTAGACGGCGGTCATTATGCGAACCAGATAAGCGCCACCTATGTACACCGCAGCTCGTTAAAACGCCACCTATAGGTATAGATCACTTTGCCTAGAAGCAATAGACCTAGTTAGGAGAATTCCAAAGTAAATATCGAAAGTTTTTTAAATATTGGGAAAGCTTGGTTTAAAGCATTTTGAAATTTATATCACGAACTATAACACTGTCGAATTTTGAGTTCGATTTGCAACAACAGGGTCAATGAAATTGGAATAATTTATACGCCAAGTTTTATATGTTTTTAATTTGCGTTTTATTGAAAAGATCGTTGCTGATCAGGTTTATTTTTCTTCCAGAAATATTTACGCTTTTGTGTTCATTATTTTATACAAACTGATTTTTTTTTCTAGAAAATGGCACATAACTTCACTATATCGTAGCGTAATGAAACTTGGATATGTTAAAGGGAGCGCATAATTCACGTGTTTTATATGCTATATGCATATAGATATCTTCGTTTCAAATATACAGTAAGAAGTAAAAACGCGTACATCATCTTTTGCTAACATACTACATACGTCTAATACGTTATCAAAATGCTTGTTTACGACTTGGCCATTCAAAAAGGGCGTCGTCAAGAAGGGTTAGCCATTGTGGACGTCCACTAATGATGGTATATTTCAGTTTTTGGATTTTTTGTTTAATTAATATTTATTTTTTAAATGTCAGTGAAAGGGGAAATGGACACCGGAATAAATGTGTCCCCAGTCCCAAATGTACTTGAATTTTTTAAAAACTCGGGAATTATGCCTAACTTTGCGTTAAACACTAATTTTATGCTGGAATCCCCCTTCGAGGTCAGGGAATTTCCGCTAATTAGACAAATCTGGAAAAATGTCGTGGAATTGGTAACAAGGTGGGTGCTTGGAAATTTATAGGATGGGCCTTTGTATGTTCCAAAAAATGTTCTGGATACCCAACTTTCACAAAAAAATTAAGGACGTCTATAAGGGAAGGGGGGAGAGGAGGTCAATTTTAGAAGGAATTTCGAGGACGTCATTTTGGAATGGCTCCTAAGGCCAGACTATCTAAATAACCCCTTTTTGTATAACAAAACCGGTGCTTATGATTACACATCTTGCTAATTTATCTTAAGTTAGCTAAAAACTGAGTACAGTTACTTTTTTATCTAATAGCAAATCTTTATACTCATTGCAACAAAAATCGTTTAAGGTCAAAGAACACACGCAAAACATATCAGCTAGGACCCAAAGCTCTGTGCAATTCTTCAGAATGGACAAAGTCCAGAAAGCTTCACTTTGAGTAAATTGATTATCTGTGGTGGCTTTTTACAAGTAGTACTTTTGAGAAACCCCGTATATTGATATTATTATCTATGCTAATCATGCTAGACATTTGCCATGATTAAATGTGGACTAATGATGGCCCACCGGGACTCAAACTAGTTTCCCCTTCTCCCCCAAAAACAGGGTCCAGGGAGAAAGTCCTCAATTCGCGAAACCTCGCTGCATTTAATTGCTTTAAATGGGTTTGCATTAATAAGCACTCGCTAACTATATATCCCTAATTAAGTTTTTTTTTGTTTGTTGGTATTTCCTTACGACGAGAGTTGAGGATAAGCCATGCATGTGAGTGGTGGGTCACTCCATTGAAATGCACCCATGCCTGGTACTGTCACGCCTGACCTATTTCGCCACGCCACCGCCGCAACAACAAATATATACTGTATAACATAAACCATACATCCTCTTATATCCTTATGCTTACGGCAGAAACTTACCTGTAAAAAATATACTTGTATAAAAAAAAAACAATCGCAAAACAGTTAAAATTGAGTTCCACGAATTTAAATTCTAAGTTGGTTTCCATAGCCTTCGAATGTGCACTTTCTTAGTGAGCAGAAACTTTCTGGCAACAGTATATTAAACCCGTTGTTTCTTCTAATTAATTTCATTTTTACCAGGTTTTACTGTATGAAAAAAAAATACTGTCCTGGGAACACTTTCGCGAACAATAGATGATGGTATGTGTTCAAACCGCCATCTTGATTCAAAATGGCGTTGTTTTTCCATCCGGGATCCTCCTCATTAATCTCGAGCTAAATTTAGTAGCAACATGTTTTTAAAACAATATAAGGATACCAATGAAAGGTTTTATGCACTATAGACTTATTTAAACACCGTCTACTTTACATAAGGATTGATGTCTCAATTTGGAACGTCTATGGCGATAGTTTGTCATCTTGATTAAATATGGCGCTTCCATTCGTACCAAAATCTTCCCTTTGGCACTTGGAAAGAACAAACAAACATTTATTCAAGATTTACAAAACATTTTGTACTTTGTTATTGCCTCACTTGCCTATTGAAATCGGACTCTTTATTAAAACAATAAAATATTTGTTATTCCAAATTGCTCCCAGCCTTTTTTGTGTTATTTTTTGATAATATGTCAAAGTGAACCGAAATGACGATTAAGCGAACAAATAAAAACCCTATCAAAATAACGCGTCGAAGGATATTTATATTGAGTTTCAAATGCAAATAAGTACACAAACAAATTTGAAAATTTTAAATATTTAAAACAAAACCCTTCGTTCTGAATTAATCATGAAAACCATAAGTCATTATATTCTCCATATAACTAAAATATTATTATTATAGATACATTTGTTTGAACTTATTTTTTACTATAATTTTCTCAAAGTTAAGAGAAATTTCCATAATTTTCGTGTGTGAAACTATATGAGCGTGATACCATTAGCCTCATTTTAGCTTACTGAATTTACACTGAATGTCGAGGATTTATACTTTGAAATACACCAGACCTTATTTTTCATTAAAAATCGATTTCGGTCTTCTACAGACGAACTTTTATTTTCATATAGCATGTCTGTTCAATGACAACAATGGCCAAAGTGTTCAATAACAGAAAAACACAACTTTTTCCAAAACACAAACGTTTTTTTAAATCTCAAGAGTATGCATCTTAGTTGTCACCACAAGAAATTTCATTTTGTTATTTTTATAGTTGGTCGATTATTGAAACACGACAATCTATTAAGAACCCCCACCAGCCAAAAAGTAGGCCGCCAGGTGGAGGATCGATCACACATCCCAACACAGCGACCAAAAAAACAAGTATGGGACGAACTGTTAAACTGTAACACACTAGAACACCAATTTGAAATTACACCAGCTTTTTAATGCTTATAATTTTTCGTAAGAAAATGGACGAAAAGTCGATCCTATTAACCTCTTCTTCCCAATCGATAATGCCGATCTTGCAAAAACTTATTTAGGCGAAGGCCAGTTAGTGGCATTAAAAGTGAAGTATGCAGAGTGTATACGAAACGCAAACTTATCTTTGCCCTGTGTTTGAAACCTGCTAAAAAAAAGGTGTTTCCTCACGCGTTACGCAGTACCTGTCCGCTGATTGGCGCTTCCAAGCCTCGCATTTCCCATTGAGATCACCGTGCGGCGCTGCGGCGCTCCCTCCCGCACCTGCTTCGTATCTCCCTCTTACCTCCTAACCATAATGCTCTTTGACTCCGTCAAGCGCGCTTGTGTAGCTGGGCCAAACAAACTTTTCCTCCGAAAACTATTTAGGCGAGCGTGATGAACGATTCGCGCCTATAATACTGTGGACTACCGAGGCAGCAACAAGTGGTCAAACATCATGGGAAACATCATTACCGGTCAGCATGGAACGAACTTGCCAATGGACCAGTTCATCAGCGGGTCGTACTAACTGGGCAGGACACTCACTACTAATGACATCAGCGGACTGTGGAAAGTGCACTGCATAGTGAAGTGATTCAGAACCGATCGGAAATTGTTCTGGTTTAGTTGAAAACATCACCACGGAATAAACGCGCGGAGATGCCTTGAAACGAAAGAGAATTTTTATCTATTTTGGAAATTTCCCAAAAATATCAACTCTTGGTGGGATTCAAACTGCTGACTCTGGATTCTTGTAAAAGCGTGTTTCTTTACGTTGTATCCTGCACTCGCAGGGGCCTGACAACATTGTGCTCTTGTGATACCAGTAGTGACTAAAACTGGTTAAAAGTTGGAAAACTTTTGGGGAAAAACCCTAACTTTTTCAAAATTGTTTCAAACTTTTCTTTTGCATCGACAAGGGCCTGACAACTTGGGCTACATTCCACAAATATTTTTAACTTGCAAGAAAGTGTGGGTTGAAAATCCTTTTTTGAAAAAAGTCATGCTTTCAGGTTATTGATTGAGAAAAAAATACTGCCACAGTTTTCTTTTTTCCAAAAATCATTTTGTTCCAAACGTTGTTAAAGCAGTCCACAATGTTAACGGACTACATGCCAGCGCCACCTATGGGCCCCATGTCGGGCAACTTATCATCACCCAACACGAACAGTAACGGATCCAACGCCAGTAACACTAATCCAGTTGGCTTCTACACCAACGTGGATTTAATGTACACCAAAAACGGTGGCAACGGATCGCCATTGGCAGGCCTGTGTGCCGAGGACTCTTCGGACGAGCTACAAGTGGTGCAGCATCACAATAACCACCACCGCATTGTCATGTCGCCTTACGATCGGCCTCAGCAGTCCCCCATGGGGCACTTGCTTCCCCCCTTGAACGGAGGCCAAGAGGACGACTGTTATTGGTCGATGCAGGACAGGTGTAGCCCCTTAACGGGATCAAGGGGCATGCTCGTGCACCAGGGTCACCACGCGCACCTCATCGGCGAGCACGTGGCGATGACCAAGGGTCAAGCCCAGGGTCGGACCAAGGAGACGCGAATCAGGAGACCCATGAACGCCTTCATGGTTTGGGCCAAAGTGGAGAGGAAAAGGCTGGCAGACGAAAATCCAGATCTGCACAATGCTGATCTCAGCAAGATGTTAGGTGAGTTAACACAAGTTATTGTAATTTTTCGATGAAACATATCCAGTGGAATTGGGCCATCGGTTTAAGTTGGACAGCCGTATGTTTATTTAAGGACAGGACAGGTTCCTTGCATGCAACAAGTAAGGAATATGCTGGACATCAATTTAGTCGCAAGTACTAATGTATATATAAGAGTCATACAAATAGCTAAAATAAGTTGGAGAATATACATATATTTCAATAATCTGCATATAATAGCGTAATTTATCATAGTCCGGTCCAACAAGTTATACAAATCACGAAGTATATGATTGTAAAACTTGGTAAGAGTTCCATCAATCTTATCGTATTATTTCCGCGTTGCTTTTGTAAAGGACAAATTTAAGTTGTAAAAATAATCTTGGTTTTATCCGAATATGTTCAGACACTGATATCTATAGTTTAATTTGCTCATTTTATTTGAACACATACTCAGAGCAAACAAAGGGTCCAAATGCTCGAAAATTTCTCACCCGAGAAAACTACTGAAGTTAAGAAATCGATCAACTCTACAATTTGCGACTTTATTTGTTTTAAAAAATAAGTAAATATATTTAATCCTATTAGTTTCAGACCTATTTTACGAAAGCACAACCAAAAAAAAACTTAAAAAGAAATCATGAAACATAATATTAAAACGTATTGACATCGAAAGAGATTAACAAGACATAAATGCCAGTTTTCGCATAAGTATACACACACTAAAAAACAAACTGCGAAAAGCAAACTAATGACAAGAAGGTTAATTGGAAAAACTGCACTATATTAATTTAGTCTGACATATTAGTAATAAACTCTTTCGACATGCATAACACTTGCCAGAATGGTTGTCAAATATACAGCGTATATATAAAGCTTTAAAAAAACGTTTCAAATATAAATCAATGATTACACGACAAGACGGGTCTGAGTGGATATACCACATTTAAAACTTCCAAACTATTTTTATTTAAAAGCAAATTTAATTTGTGAATAAGGGTAGAAATGTATATACAAAAACTCCGGTTTGCAATAGAAAAAGAACAGAACTGCATGTGCAATTGTATAGTACACTTATAAATACATTCTATATTCTGAGATTACAAAATGTACCTTGTAACTATATAATGAAAATTCTCGAAAGATGTTGTAAATCCACCAATGCCAAAATTTCAACTTTTATTCATTTTTAAATAGGAAGATAAATCCCAAAAATGTCGGCGAAAATATTTTTTAAAACGTGAAAATCGAGTCAAAATTTCAACTTTTATTCATTTTTAAATAGGAAAGTATAAAGCAATAAATGCAGAAAATAATTCACTTTGTATACGTATTTGATTCATACGGGTACATGAGGTATGTAAGCAATTACCTGTACCTTTACAGACTTACAGGGTTTATGAACCTCGTAAATACTGCAGTTATCAGTAACGTTTAAAAAAAATTAATTTTAAAGGGCATTTTCATTACAAAATCTTCCATTTTTATCAAAACAAATATCCATGACCTTTTCAAACTTATGACTCGCGCATCACCCTGATATGATAAACCTTGGTTTCCAGGTTTTCTGGGGTTGAATTACTGTAAAACCAACAAGGATAAGCCATAGATTATCATCGTGGAATTTTTAAACAGAAAAAAAAGTTTATAAATTACGGAAGTTCGGTTGTATACCAATACTATATACGATGATTCCAGTAACCAATTATCAAATTAAAGTTTGTAATCGGTTAGCATCGTCATATACAAGTTGTTTGATGTTATAGCAACTCTTATTGTCGACCCACAAAACAGACTTTGGACATGTTTAGAAAGATATTTCTCGGAAAATTATAGTTGCTCTTCGTAGTATAACAAAGGGGAACTTATAAGGGCCCCAGACCATAACTTGTAATAAAATTCAACACAAGCTTTATATTTTATACACTATATGCATTGCTGGTGATATGATTAGTATGAAATGCATGGACCATAACAAGGCTATATCTCTGCAAGTTGGCCAGGGTTGAGTCAGGACCTGGAAGGTAAACTTCGCTTATCGAAGTTTATATATACATGCATGTCCAACCTGCGCCACCTCGTCGTGTTTGCATTAAAAGTTTGCACCAACTGATTTTTCGTGGCCCGGTGCATGGGATTATGGCTCTTATATAATGTGTCGAAGATAAGATTCTTGGGAATTGCCCGAACATACTAACTGATAGTCCCGAACACACAGGAACTTTTGTGTACGCAAACATAATAGATTTTTACCTAACTTTTGTTTACATTTTCGTGGCAGAGTTCAAATCCGATATGATAACGTTTGTCGCCGTATTTCCGCCTCGTCAACATTTAGGCCTAGGCGAGCAATGTTTCTGACTATCTTATTATGGTTTATTGCATGTATTTTACGTCGACAAGGACACATATGGCGTACACACCAGAGATTGTGAACCATCTTTGCGAACCAAACAACGTGGCAAAGCATGCAATTTAGCCAGAACTTTCGCAGAGATAATAGGCAAATATGCGTACAGCCATCATGTTTGGTTCTCAAAGATGGCGACCAACTTCGGTTGTATCTGCCACTTTTATAGATATATAAAATTGGGGGAAAATTAATATTTCTGAGTAGTTGCTGTTTATCAAAATTTTATAGAAGTAAAGTAAGCCTATAACCGCATAGTTCTTCTATTTTATCTGTTCTTAATCAGTGTTAGCCACAAAATAAAACTGGTTAAGTACTAATTACATGGAGATACACCAATGGCTTTTCGTGTAGTCAATGTTCCCTTTGCCTATGTAGGTGACTCATTGCGCTTATCCCAATTCCCATTAATCTAGAATGATGTGCGAAAAGCCATAAAATCCAAAAATACCTGCGTGCATAGTTACGTAAATGAAATTACTTAACAAACGATACGAAAATCCGCTGGGGGCAGCACCGGTACATGGCAAAACGGTAATGATCATTACTATATAAAACTTAAAATATACATATTTTAATCTGTTCAATGCGATAAAATCAAATGTTGAAAAGCCCTAGGTATAGAGTAGTAATTGAAAACGTGCACTGTATAAGAGACCTATATTTCGTACAACGTTTGGCTGATTACTATATGGGCACACCTTGACGAAAATACTTTCCAGCTGAGTGGTATATATTTCAAGGATGTAGCTCATCTAGGGGCAACCGAAATGTCTAATAATTAGCAATAAATTTTAATTTACAGCTTATATGAATCTCCTTCTCGTTAATGAATTTCAGTTTTACTTCTCCCGCCCATTACCCCATCTGATTTTCCACCTTGCGAGGGTTTAGATTTCCTCGACATTTTAATATCCCTAATTTTGGAGTAATAAAAACAAGTTTTAAGATCGGTGATAATAATTCACCCAGCGCAACAACAATAAAAATCTACGATTAGCCCACTAGGGGCGCTAAAAGCAATGATTTTTTAAAAACCAAAAACCATTTTCATTGATATTTGCAATCCACTCATTGAGCTCTGGAGTTGTGTGGTACAGTATGTACTCAAAATGCTTTTATCGCCGCTATTTATCTCAAAGACGTTGGCCGCTCAACTCGGTTGCCAAAAAAATCTACTAAGTCAGTAAATCCCGATGTTAAATAGATGCAAATTAATGGTGGCTGCCAAAAGTACACAGCTAAACCTTAAACAATTAAGCTACTTTATTGTCTAAATAGCCACCGGTCGTAAATCCCAACGACCAAATTAGACGGATTTCTGAGAAACACCACGGATAGGCGCGCCCTCTATGCGAATATTTATAAAGCAAGCTCGTTTAAGAGTTTTAAATAGTCCTGTTTTGTGATTAAAAATTGTTTAATTAATAAATATACGTAGGATCAGCATTACTGTAATGGAAATGACACAATATTTTATTTTAAGCGCAAGTATTTGGAGTTTTTGAACATATATTTACTTCTAATATCTATGCAAGCTAATACAGTAACTATGGTCATTAAGGATCAATTTGAAATAAAATGTCGACATTTTGGAAGTTGAAAACAAAACTTGGATTGAGCTCCCAACACTGGGTTTTAACACACTTTCGCCACGCAAGAAGAGTTCATTCACTGCGGTCGTCAGCGCGAGCGTTTTCACGAAGGTACAAAGTTGCCGTAAAGGGGGCGTTGTCGTCTGTTTTTGTGTCGGGCCTTAACATAGCACGTGCGTGTGTGGCAATGGGCGTAATGCGGTGTGACCGCAGTAAGGCACGAGACGGCGCTCCCTCCTTTCGCCCAAATTGCAACAGGTGGTTCGACCGTCCCTAGCGGGGGTAACGCGTTTAGCCAGTTTGCGGTTCTGCCGACACCCCCTATAGCGCCAACGTAACCGGGGGTAGCCGGGAAAGTGCCCGAATAGGCCGAAGGGGAAATTTGAGGGCCATTAATATTAATGGTAAGGGTCCGATACGTATTTTTTGTATTTGAACTTGTTGAAAATCTCTTTTGGCATATGGTGCAACTGGGCAGTATACAAAAATAATGGGCCTGTATACCGGCCTGTGGACACCCTGCACACCGTAATGGTAGGCAAGTGTGAAGCTGAATTAAACGTCTCGTTTAATTCCCTTCGTCCCTTGGCCACGCAAGACCCGGTCGTTCGTCGTGTGGGAATAGCACACACGTGGTCATGCCACCATAAATTCACCACCTTAAAATAATTTTAATAAGCGTAATTATTCGGAGAACCCAACCTCTATGAAATTGGGGTCTCGCGAATGTGGGAGCATCGGTGCGAACCAAATTTTTGTATTATTATTTTTTAGCATTTTTTCTATCTCTCTCTCTCTATCTCGGTTCTTTGGACCCCCCCTTCTTCATGCTTTTTAGTTTCCCTAATTTTCCCAACCAGCAGCACCTTTTTCCTGTTTGTTTTCGCCATCCTTTTTCCCCTTCGTTTATTTTGACACCCCCACCTTTAAGTTTCAGGTGCGCTGCCTTTTTGCACCTGAACTGAAACCTTTTTCACCTCCGAGGTGGTTTTTTTGATGGACGTCGTCCACCTGACTCGTTTTACGACGGCAAACGAGGGAGGGGGTCATCAACGGTCCGAGGGAAGGGGCATCTGCGCGGAATTACGCCTCGTTTGGCTTCAGTCTCATCCTCTTCCGAAAAAAATTAATTAACCAGGGTGGAATTCCTGCGACAAACAGTTATACATACACATGATATACACTGTATCTGCCATCGAATCTGGTTGATGCTACCAAATTCTGGAGTCTTGATAGGACTAAATAGTACTACATGCTTTATCAAAAACTTATCATTTGGCTTTTTTTTATTTAAATTGTTCTGTCATTTTGAGTCGTCTTGGTACAACATGCACTTTTTGAAGATTTCATGAAATGCCAAACATAATTTTTTTTTTAAATCGTTTTTCTTCCTTATTTCGATAAGCAAGTAAAACATGCACGCATATTGGTATATATGGCGCCCACCTATAGTCGCGGTGGGGCGCTGGCAGCGCCAATCCATCACCGAGTAATTGATAGATGATTTGCCGAAATGTCGCCGATGCGGCGAAATATTCATCAGGGCCAATGACATCCGGAGCATGAATGGTGCCAAGGGTCAAAACCACCTGCCCTTCTTCGCCATGACAGTGGAGAAGACAGCAGATCTAAAGATGAACACAACTCGAGACAGTTCGACAATGACATTTTATGAAAGATGTGGGATCTTAACTGCCAAAATTCTGTAAAAAGACAATTGTATAAGTACTTATATGTACTTTTGTAGAAACCAGAAGAATACCACATGTTCTGACAATGTTCTACAAGTGTATTATTTAAAACCGAACGATGTCATGGGTCAATTCCCATAGCATCCATTCTGTGCGCCCGTGGTCAAGGGTTGCCATTAGAACGTCGAACGTCGCCATTTTGCTTTCTTTTCTTTTTTTTGGTTCTCCATTGTTAATGCATGCTCGCTAATGTATGCAAAAGCGGATGATTAATTTGCATATGCGTGACTGGGACTCGAGCCTAATAAGTCACCCAAGAAAGCATCATTTTACAAGGTCTTGCACAAACAATAATAATAAAAAAAAATGTCTACCATTTCCATCCGAGGAAAGGTTAACTTAAGAATCTGGTGCGCAGAGGGCAGATTGAACGCAAGTACGGTTGCCAACCGAAACGTAAACCCCATTGGATGACGTTCGCCGGATGAGAGCGTTTTGTTCGGGTCGCCAGTGGTCATCCTGCATAGCGGATGTGCGTGTGAGTCGCCATTTTATGACACCAATTTCAGCTGCTTTTTTAATATACAAAATTGTCCTTCTGGAAGTTAGAATAATCCGAATGTCTCACTTAAGACTGTCATCTATCAATGTCCGTTGCTGTTAGTTCTCAACAATTCCATTGCTATGAAGCTAACTACAGATCAAAACTTTTTTTTTTGGTTAGTGCAAATGGCGGACAGTTAGCAACGGCGCTGCAACAATACCCTGTCACACGTTACAATGCAGAGATGCCATTGTAAATGGCGTTGATATACTTGTACGATTTTACGCCCACCACTTACCTCTCTGTCGTAATTTATGAGTGACCCTTGGCCTAATATTCCCCAAATCGGCGACTGTTTTGAAAGCTCAACCCTTCTGCTCCAGTCAGTAGAGTCATGTTTCACAGCGGCTTGTAGAACTGAGGTCATCGCTAAAGGTTGAATCCCCAGACTTCAAAGGTCACGGCTTTTGGGCGCTGTTTGGTTAGGATTGCATCCCAGAGATTTCCCGACTAACACGCCGACAAATGCTTATCTTGGATCTATATTTGTGAGACAAATTTCCCACAAAACGGCCTTAACTAAATTCCTCCTTTTCCCACAAATATTTCAAAAAACAAAAGGAT
>JAQGAE010001714.1:0-21272 GCA_034696685.1 Julus scandinavius
TTGCAGTACAGTATATTGGCAGTAAACAGTGTCTGACACTGACAACACAATTCAACCAGCTTGACTGCTTGAAAACGGCAACACTGGTACATAGTATCATTATTATAGGTTAATATCATCTAATTTAGAATGCATGACAAATTCGTGAATAGGTACATGTGGAATACAAAGAATCTTTTGACTACAACGAGAAGGTTTGTCAAATTTTAAACTTTGAAAGGTTCAGAGTTGGGTGACCTCTCCTTACATACGTAAGTATAAAAATGGCATTCAAAAGCAGTGGTTCATTGTATGAAAAACCTCGAAAAACAGCCTAAGAATCGAAATGATTTCTGAAAAACGTCCCAAGTCTGAAAAGATGATATTCAAGACCTTTTAAAGAAATTCAAACAATGTATTTACCATGAAAGTTATAGGTCGAAACCCAGGTGTTGAATGTATAACTAATAACCAGTATGCAATTTTATATTTGCAATTAATTGGCAGTAATGATGCTATTACCGAATAACTCATGATATGCCTGTGGCACATTTTTCACATGCGATTAAACATAAACAGAATGAACCTACATTATCTAGGTTAGACAATATCTGTTCCATGAATTCCTTACCAGTATTTACAAATATAAAGCGAAACATAAAAAATGGGGGTATTTTTAATTTGTTATCAGAAATTACCAGGAAAGTATAAGAGAACCAGGATTTCCAGAGGTGCAGGAAAGTAAATAAGAATAGGCCAATAGAAGGAAGATATAAATTAACCACTACAATAATCTTTTCAGGATAAAATCGATAATTCAAGGCGAATAAGATTTTCAAAATTGAAATAAGTAAAACCCATCTGCAAAAACCGTAGACTTAAGACCCATTCGACTTTAAGACCCGTTTTTTTTTAACCACTCAATGTCTATAGAAAATAATAAAAATGTTGAATATGTATCTATATACACGACATGATAAAATATGATAAATAATATAAAGCAAACAGTAAGACTACTCGGATGTAAGAAAATATATATGGGCATATGTAATGGATACAAATGTCTCTATAACTATTTAATGAATATATTTTAATCAAATCTTAGTTTATCTTCAGTGTGCAATTCTGAAGTCTCTGATATGATCATTGATCAAATAACAAGCAGTATATTTACCGTCGATGATGTTGTGAGAGTATATAATTTATTTAGAAATTATGCAATATTTAGCAGTATTATACGTGATAAAGCGGACAGGATTCTGAAGACGTTCTTTTTGGTTGGTTCCTTATGTCAATGTTCTTATTATAGAAACCAGCATTTCAAATTAAACAAGTTATTTTAAGTTGTTTACGTTACGAGGAAGATGATTGAATTTACATGGATCATAGTGAAATATTGTGAAACTAATATACGTTCTTGGCTGATTAAAAACAGTGAATTGCACAATTTTAACAATGGTTTTTGCGCAAATCTAGGTCCGCTTCTTAAAGTTGCAACGGTTGGTGACTCTGCTTGTGAAATTAAGTCACGACGTCAACAATTTATGTATGTGCAAACGTATTTGATATACAGTATACAAGTAATATCACAATATGGTATAGGGAACAGTTCCAAATGGATGTTTGAAGAAAGAATTTAGTACCGGATTTTCGGTTTGAAAAGCCCTCATGTTTTACGAAAATCCTATACTATCCATAAAACATCTAGGCTGAAACATATACTTTATTCCTTTGCTACATTACTTAATCTTTTCATCAAAGTTGCAGAGGAACTGACAAGTTGCTTTTATAGAGAGGAAGAGACTCGATGGGTTCATATTAAATTCACGAAATGAATAAATAAATGGATGTTCAAATCGACAAAACTTAAGAAAACATATCTTATTCCTTTTCTTGTTTTATTTATTAGATATATGCGCCGAATATGGTTTTTTTTGTGGCCAAATCCAAGACAGAGTTGCTTGTTATTTAAGCAAAAACAAATTCAAGTGTACATTTCGGTTTATTTGTATATTCATTTTTGGAAGCGTACACATATCAGGCTGCAAAAAATTGACATATATCTTCCATTATGAGTTTCAATGTAGCTCAACTTATATGCTTTATATATGTAGCCTGTATATACAGTGTTTTTCAATGTTTCACCTCATGGCACAAAAAACTAGGCGGCACACCGGTTGAAAAACACTGGAATACAAGGCACCAGATCCTATTCTAGGGACACACAGGGGACATTTCTTTTCTATATAAAACCTCGTTTTGGTTTATCATGAATTCAGGAATTTTCTCTTAAAATTTAATGAAATATACAAAATCAAATTAATGTAAAAAATGACAATTCCATAGTCAACATGAAGGAACCAAACTAATAGCATAACCAAACCCAACTCCAGTAATAAAGGATACATTTTTGTTGCTTTATAAAATAATATTGTGCAAATCTTGCGTAAATCAGAAACTAAGAAAATTCTGGGAGAAGTTTCATGAAATATAGAATGAAATTACTGAGAAAAAAATGGCAGTTTCTCAGCAATTTGTCAGCTCATGTTGAAATAATAAACATTAGATAATGAACTAGGGTTGTATTTATTAATGCTATCTTTCGGTTCTGCATTATTAGTACATTTTACAAGGAAATTTTTTTTGTCGTAAAACGTTTTTTTTTTAATTTCTCAATTCATTAAGTAATATTTTGTTTTTTACTGTCATGTCTCAACCCTGCCAAAAATGCTAGTCATTCGATATTATTAAATTACCTTGCATGTGGTATTCGCAAGTTGATCTGGCCTCGTTATGATGAACGAACATCTCCAATTTCTTTTAAATATTCCATGTGTATACACTGGGACATTTTGTTTTCGCGGTGGAGAGATTTTAAACATGGTTGGTACAACTGGCCTTTAGTCTTATTTTACAGCTTACTAACCACTTCTAGTTACGTAAACATGCATCTCTTTCTCCAACTGTTGAACCAACTTCAACCAAGGTTGAATTAAAAAACTAACTAAGCTTTAATACTCAAACGTAAATATTCTCTTTGGAGCCATAATCTAAACAAAGTGCGTGTAATTACATGGCACAAACACCGTATGCAATTGAAAGACTTATCGCTGTGTATGGTACAGGGTGCGTCCGAAGTCACCGTTAGATTATTTTTAAATTTATAAGGGAAACGCGATTTCCGTAATTCGTAAAATTAAACGTTTAACTACAATTGGCACAACAAAAAATAACATCTAAGAAATCATTTTACCATGTGAAGTTTCTTGCATTCAGAAACGTTGCGTGTCAAATCCAATTTTTTTAGACTGCTAAAATATTAAAATTGTGAGTCGACGAGGTCATTTTTTGTTTTGCTTTTTCATAATTTTGACATTGGAATTAATTTGGAAGCCATTTTCAATGAGAGAAAAAAATGACCTAGGTCCGTATTCTTAAAGAATATTTGCCGACAAATATCCTCGATGAATATAATTCAAAGTCACGTTTTATATTATTATACCGTTGTTTTAATTTATATATTAACGTTACAAAGCGAATAATCACGTTTATGGAATGAGTCACGTAATGGATTTCATCCTAAATGAAAACCGATGTAAATAAATTGTATCAAATTAGGTTTTCAATTACTGTAGGATGAAATCCATTCCTTGACTATACAGCTATGATGCACATCGGATGCACGATTTACCAAGGTATGGGTTATATAAGCCATTTTTAAGAAAAATGGATGCTCTTTTTTTAGAACTGATGCTTATTAGAAGTGTTCAGCAAATACTGGCATTTTTGTGTCAGATATTTTCGTGCATAAACAACACAGAAGCGTACATCACCTTTATGCAAATATTATTAAGACAGTTATGAAACAATCCATGGTTGTCAAACCTCGGTCTAATCCCGGCAAGGGCTGTGTCTTGCCAGGTTAATTACAAAAATACTAATAATATCTCTGATTCATTTGAAAATAGTTATCGTAAAAGTGCGCAAGCCAACTCATTCAAATCCATCAAATGTAAATTCTATTATTACAGCATTTTGTAATAATACGAACACGATCGATATGATGTTGTATTTAACAGTCAACATGCCACCCTCTCAGTGTAATCAATACATTCTGGAAGAAATTATGACGGAATATCAATGGCATCCTCTACTAAAGCCTACTCAAATTCTACGGCGCACTAATTTAAGGTCAAGTGTGTTTTGTTCATGGTCCATCACAACAAAAAAATAGTCCTTCCACATCGTACCCTGGTCATGACAGTTGAAATTGCACATTAAATGGATACAGGATTAGTCAGAACATTTTTAATCCTTATATTTAAACTGCAAAAACAAGTCATGAAGTGGAGCTTAGAAACCGGAAGTCGGCTGTTGGGTGCACGCATGAGCAAGTTGCTTCACCGCCATCATTTGCCCCCATTAATCGGAGTGGTCACACGTTGTGGCTTTTAAGCTTCGGCTGTTTAGCCACTCTGTGCACATCTAATACTCGGATGGTGCTGGAGTAACCAACATTTTGTTGACCCTTCTAAATGGGTCAACAACTAGCGAGGGTCAACGCGAGTGGGCAGATGGGCCAAGGATAAGTTCACGTCGTTGTAATGTACTCCAGTCTCGACGTAATTTACTTTTTGAACTGTCCTCATTTTTTTTTCTTTCTTGGCAATATGCTTTTTTTTAAATAAAAACAAGGAGTGCGATGGCCTACGGCATAAACCTGCGTGCTCCCGGAACTGCCATTAACGCGACCGCCTGTCTGTTACAAGGACACACCAGACTCCTTCTCAATGCCAATATTTACATTAATTATGTTTCCGGCCGTACACCATAACGCGTTGTCACTGTTACAAAAACAGCAGGTACACGGACGAAATTGAAAACAAGCTCTGGCACAACAGATCTGGGTTCGCAAAACCTGGCAAATTGACCCTTCTGTCCTCACGTACTTATTGTTACTCCCGATTCAAGATGGCGGCGAGATGAGATCTTGGAAACGAATGAGGATTTGGAACAAAACTTGAAGGAAGAAAAATGCTCCTCATTATCATCCTGCAACTAGTTTCACAATCAATTCCATAGAAATGTTTGTGAAAAATAATGATATCTCATTTGTCTGCAATAATAAAATTGAAAAAAACGTATAGCATAAAAGAGTTGGCTGCGTCAGCGACACGGCGGTTCATATAAGCCGTTATACCGCCGCGTAAGCCGGCAGCCGATACACTTCCGTTACACGTTGCCCCCAAGGGCAATGTAACCCAAAATGCACCACCTAACATATAATTACGTCAACTCATTGTTTGGATGTCAACCCACAAATTATATGCTTTATATGACAAAATGTTACATAACAAAGGCTAGTTCTTATAGTGCAACACAAAGGTGTCTTTGACAAAATAATTGAAAAAGCAACTTACAACATAAGGACAAACCACAAAATAGCATAAGTATCATATTTGGGAGTATCAGGTTCATGCATAGAGCGCGGCCATATTGAAAAGGTCAATACACCACCAGGATCTGCTAAGTGAAGTGGAATTAATGTTAATTGTTTCAAAAGAAAGTGCAAGGCAAAGCCAAAAAAGTTGTCAACCTTGAATAGACATGGGTCACATTAATTTACTTCCTTAAATTAAATAATGAAGTGGTTTAAAATGTCATATAGTGAATAAAAAAAAGTCCCTGAATTGGAATAGACCAAGTAATCATTCTGTCCTAAATTGCAACGACAAATTAATCCACAAGTTATAATTTAATTTGGCTATTTGAAACGTCTGAGAAAGCTCTGACCCACATAAAAGGCATTAATTTTATCGAAAACACAGCAATTTTATCTGGGCCTGTAGCAAACTACACGTTCCATGAATAACAAAAGCACTGTAAAGGTTTTCGCTATAATTCTGACTAAATATTTGTCTTGCCCTATGGCCATCACAATGTTATCGATATTCGATGCAGTAAGTCTTTGAGTTTAAAACAAACGTATATATGCTATAATTGCATTAGAACAGACACGAGAGCCTTAACCGCAAATGTACCATCAATTGTTTCTTATAACGCTGGTTAACAAGTTCGCTTGACAATCAACCATTATCAGAGAAAAAAACAAGTCTAGTGATCCAACATCAAATATTATTCCTCAATTGAATGCAATTGTTCCGGTGCTATTTTAAACAAGAAGACCACCTGAGGATAGCGAGATGGGTTTCACTCCATAATTATAACAACTGTGCAACTGCGAGGTTTTAATAGAAAACAACAAGAATAACAATGGTTTCATCAACGGCAAAACAAGTGGAAAGCAAATATGTCGTGCCAACATTCGGAAAACTTGGCACGCCATATTGACTCAGCACTCGTTGTTCAAGGAATACAGTACTAATAACAGATCATGGCAGGTTAAAATTGAAGCGGATCTACTAATACAAATTCAGAAAATATGGGTTAAAAGATTAGATGGTTCCGCTTTAATCTGTTCCACCTACGAGAATATTGGAAAATTCGTAAATATGAGAAGAATGATGCATTCAAGCATTGATGAAACTTTGAAAAAGCCACAGCACACACATTTATTTTCCCCTATCGAATTAAATTCAATTTGTTAAAAAGCTTGAAAATGCAATTGATGCAGTGGAAAGAAATTCAATTTGCAGATACTTGAATGGTATCTAGTTTGCGGTTTCAAATTTAATCATCGCACGTTTAAATGTTTATGTCTCTTTTAAGGTCAACCTATTAAAATCGAATATGGCACGCGTGAGGCTAGTGTATGAACAAAAAATCGGCGCCATTGAATGTGTTTTTCGTTATTTCCGCAAATAAATAAAAAAATTGTCTAGAAGTATTTTTTTAATCGACAATATACATATATACTGTATAGTGTTCCGTCATGGTATCCATATGTGTAGCAGAAATTGGAGGAATGTCGAAAAATATTTGTTGATAATTTTTTTATACAAAATTGTACAAAAGAATCTCTATCCGTCTTTATTCATAACCTGAAAAGAGCTGAAAAATTGTGGAAAAGCACTGTTTTATTGAAACAAATTTCACCGTTTTTCTCATCAAATTTCTCCACAGATTTTATAACTTTCTGGTATAACATTTTTGGAGACATTTCATGAGAAAAACGGTGACATTTGTTTCAATAAAACAGTGCTTTTCCACAATTTGTGTGCATATATATATATATTGAGAAAATACAATTTTTTTACACAAATGTGGATTGGTTCTATGAAATTTCTTGCAGAATATCATCAATTTCTAAAAAAAAAAAAAATTAAAAACCGAGGTTTTATAAAATCCTTGAATTCTAATATTTTTTAACCGTTGTGCCGCGACAATTTATAACCATGTTTAGCTAAAAAAAATGCTGAAAAACAGTGGATGCCAAATCATATGCCAAATACGTTATAAAACAGCATTAAAATTGAGATTATGATACGAGTTGCATATAACAGATCCTTTCATTTGTTCAAATTAGTTTCCTTTGCGGACATCCTATTTCGATAAATGTTCAAACAAGATATGAAAAAGATATTGGAAAATGCAATGATGAAAACGGAGTTGGGGGTGAAAGAAATAATAACCACGTGAATTTACTTTCCATCACGAGCTTCAATATCTCTTTAGACACATACCAAACAATGTCTCCTTTGAAAAAAAAAAGAAAAAAAAAAGTTCAGACTTATTGGTTTCGGTATATGGCAACCATGAATGAAACAGGTTGCCATTTCATTTGCCAAGTGTAAATAAAATAGGTATTTTTTTTTCTCTCTCCCTTAACTCTAACCCCATTGAACTAAGCTGTAATTCCTGATAGCCTGCTGTGATATGAAGGAATTCAATCCTGTTGAAAAACAAGGACATCAATCCTCGGTGGTGTAAGGCCTATTGATAAGACGAGAGGGATTTTCATCGCAGCCATTGGGATTTTGGTTTAAGACCAAAAGATACTGCTTTATAGCCTTGGCAACCGTGCAATGAAGTTGCAACGTAGTCTATAGAATACAGAGAACTGGAGCAGCAGGCATGTCCTGGCTATTATTAAAGAAATATTTTTTACAAATTACAGGGTGCCCAAAATCGATTTTTTTTTAATGTGTTGCTGTTCCCATTAATAACGCACGTTTGAATAATTTAAGCTTTTAAATTGGAAGGTAGTTAAGGCATGCAAGTCTCAGCCTGTCAAGCTAAGAATCCGTTGTTAAGATATTAAATGAGGTGTAAATATGAGTTGACAGAGAATCCCATGTACTCCAATAAGTACAGGAGGAGCGGTTCAACAAGTGCTATTCAGAAATTATACAAAAATTTACCTTGCCTAACGAATTCGTTATCATTAGCTTAAAAATATGGACAGTGTTTTCATCAAAGAGATTAATTTGTACATTGCTAGTTCAAAACACAGAGTACAGACAAATTTCAGAAATACATTCTAAGCATCACCACTGGATAGTCAAAATTATTAAAATAATTAATGGGTGAGCCTGACTTTTGAAGAGCTCTGTACGTTCGCGTTGATTGGGTAAACTCATCCAGTTATTGCGGGAGATTTTGATACAGATATTACGTAAGATTGATCCACAAAATTATCACTGCCACGATGCATATAGCCTTGTTTTTCCTTTCATGCAATAAATATTTCATCGACGCTTAATTAGTAAGCCAGGAGTAACTGTAACCCTATACAATTAAGACAGCAGGAATCCGCATTTCTTCAGAGTTAATCCATCATCATTTAGGAAAGAGTAATTAATGTTGCAGGTTTTCTGGGCAGCAATCCGTGCAACTAAAGCACAAATAATTTGGCCGTAAACCTAGAAGCAGCAGTTATGACTATGGACCTGTATAGAAAGGGTAAAGCAATTGCTTTAACGTGGTTCCAACATTAACGAAATAACAATGATAATCGCATTGCAAAGGGCTGCGAAATGTGTTTAAAAGTGAGAAAACAAGCTGATATGGCATTTCAATCTTTTTCACCTAACAGCACATTAAACACGGTCTAAAATTTTAGTGTCACACTTGTTGAATAACACTGGAATGCAACGTGCCATAAATTTAATTTATAAATCAACATGTTCGTATATATGACAGTGTGTATTTACACGGATATTATTAGGGAGTCAAGGGACAAAACTGATAGCATAACACATCTTCATTCCAATGCTTCATAAAAAAATTTCGGTATATGGAATTTCGTTCTGTATTTCATGAAATACAGAACAAAATTCCTGTTTAAAAAAAAATGAAATTGCCAATCTAAAGGTGTAAGCCAAGCCCATTCCAACGACATAAAAGAGGCATTGTCATTGTTTGATGAAAAAGTCATGAAATTTCGGAAGAAATTTGATGAAATACAATATCAAATTTCTGTAAAAATGGCATTGACAAGGAGTCAATGGATCAATTTGATATAGCATAACCCAAAATCATCCCAACGAAATAAATGGGAATTTTTCATTGCATATTATAAAATCTGTCATCTAAACTCGAGTGTAAAAGTTTTAAATATGGCAAACACAGCTCCTAAAATGGTTTTGTTACCATATATATTATGAAATTTCATTCAAAACTGTATGAAGCACATTGTAAATAGAAGCAGCAGACAGAACCACGTGACAGGAAAAAAAATGAAAAAAAATCGTAATGAAATTGGGCTGGAAATTTAAGCTTTAGCTTTAATATTATAAATGAAACTGTAAGTCTTGCTGGACAATACTGTCTGTTCAATCTTTATTCAAATTTACCCCCAAAAGCGGTTGCTAAGACGCCTGTAAAGAATCGATAAAATCTCGTAGATTAGATTTGCTAAAGTGAAGCTCAGGTGGAAAGGTTTTCCTTTTTGCAACATTCAAGGATTAAACCAGGTGATACTGGTGCAGTCCTTAATTGTGTTGTTTGACAAAAACATGTTTTTTACAAGGAAATATTTTGCGTGGTCTGCATGTATGAGAGTGAACAAGCAACCCGGATATACTAGGTCTCGTCTTCATTACTCTACGCATGAAAGCTAATGCTAATAGTCTTTGCGTGCAAGAAAAGTTCACAGAAATTAGCCTGGCATTTTTAACAGGTGGACCAATTTAAACAGATATTTCATTATTTCTGTTTAGTGCACCGTGCATTGTATTTGGAACATGATATATACTGCATAAATTGCCTAATTTGGTCAATATTAACTTAGTTAAAAATGTGTTTATTAAAAGTGCTGGGTGCTTTAAAACATGTCTTTGATGCACATTGAGTGGTCAAGAAGGTAAACGTTCATTTTCTTACAATTGTTTCAAGAGTTTTAAATAAATATATTTTTTGATAAATGAAAAAAAGTATTTTTCAAACATTCAACTGCAACAGCAACGACCTCCAAAGCCCCAGACTTATCAGTGTGTTGAATTCATGATTACATTTTTTTTACAGCTTGCTACTCTTATATTAATACTATATGATTTCACGTAAACGAAAAAGGTTAAAAATGTATTTGTTCGGATAGATGAGCAAACCCAAAGATGCATTTTACGATTGTAAATCACCCAATATCCACGATACAAATATCACGATTTATTATTTTTGATAGTACATTTTAGAATTTATGAGCTTGTTTGCCACGTTTAGATAGTTTTTTTTTTTTTTGCGAAAATAGTTGAAATTATAAAACCAGAAAAGCTACAAGAAATATCTGAAATGTTACTTGCAATTAAGTGAATATTTTAAGAAGCATAACAAACTATCAAGTACACCATTTAAAGTAATGCGAGGATGTCTATCCTCGCATTACTTAAGAAAATCCTTACTCTTTAAATATAAAATTACTAAAAAAAAGAGCATCTTTTAATAAACAATGCATCTATATTTTGCCTTTCAGGCATCGCTATGCCCACTAAATCCATTTATATACGTGCCAAAAATGCATTCTTCCCTAATAAATAACAATGAGTTATAGACTTAAGATGCTCATGGTGTCAAGGAAATGCATACATTTTCACTTAATAAGACAACCCCTTAGCAGCGGTTTCTTTTCATATAGTTTTTGTCGTCATAAATAAGCTTCATTTGCTACGTTTTTTTAATATTTATTTCTGTAAAATGCTGCTTTTCCCTTTTAGGCAGATCACAAGAATACTGCATGTTTATAATACAGTAAAACACCAAACATTACTTTAAACCATAAAGCACAATTGGATTAAGCAAACTAGATTTAGTTATCTATTTTCGGCATTCTCTAATAATCTCTGGGGGGGAAAAATGAGCATAAACTATATCAAGCCTTCACAGACCATTTGTGCATAATTACACAATTGCAAGTAGCACAAATTCTGGCATTGCCGTGACGTCACTAAGATGGCGTCTAGAAGAAACAATTCTGGAAACGCCTTTATCAGTGACCCTATAACACACCTCATTGCCTACTTTTAACGCTAAAATACGTCATTACTTCAGAAAGTTTGTTTATAATAAAAACTACCGCTTTTTTGTTTATTGTAATTGTTGATCAGCCATCAATACAATGCACTCAACATGTATGAAATAGTGGAAAAAAGCCTGAAAATGACCATGACATATAGGAAGTTAGCAATTTGAATAGAATTTCTTGTTGAAATTAAGTGGAGAGTACTTTTTTGTAAAATGAAAAACATGTTATTAAAAAGATGCCGCTTCTGTATGCATACAATGAACAATGTTAAAAAATGCTGTATATTATATTGGAGATCTTATTGAGTATCGCACAATAGAGACATAAATCAGAATGGCTTGAAAGCTCTGAAAATTTTTTTTTGTTGTAATCATATCACTGAATAGCATTTGCAAAATCAATTTCAAGTGCTCCCTGTTGTAGAGACTAGTAGTTAAGTCTACGATTTATACATTAAATCAATAACAAACAACAGGATCACAAGTCCTTTGAAACAGTCTCAAGTATTTGACATGCAATGTTTAGAGGATCATTACGAATACAACTTCTTCAAATACTGCGGGGCTTGTAGACCAAAGCAAACAATGTGTCCTTCAGATTTCCTCCATTTCCAAATTTAAAAAAAAAAAATTCAATGCTTTTTCCTCGTGATGATGGCATCCGAAGTATTGCAACGTAAAATACTAGGAAAATTGTTGCAATTTTCCAAACATACAAAGCTTTTAATAAATAAATAAAATGCAGGAAGCACGTGAATGAATCAGCTAAATGTAACATGCATGGCTAAGTTTAGTTATAGTGAATTGCTTTATTTATTATTATTCATATTTTCAGACAAAAACGTGACTAGCAAATAACATTTTCTGACCAAAGAAACCAGGAAATTAGGAATGCGTTCACTTTTTGCAAGTTAACAAACAACGACGGCATTTACTTGAATAATATAAGTTTTATACTTGTACATCTTTGACCTACTCATCTATATAGGGCTTAAGTGGCCAATTAAAATACCAGCATTTTTTTAATACTTTTAATCAGCCATTTAAACATAACTTTTTCATGAATTTTTTCAAAATTCGATTTCTGTATAATTACTTTAGCAAGCACTGCTTATATCTTTGAGGGGGGGGGAGGGAGGGGGTTTAAAATGTCGTGGAGTCAATGCATTTAGTTTTTCAAACGTATAAATCCCCCTTATTTATATCATGCTTCATGAAACATGAGATGTGTTTTCCCAATACTTTCGTTTTCAGGTATACTAAAAAAAACACATATTGCTTCTGAATTGCTGCTTGACTCCCAATTCCCTTCATTTAATAAAGCATTTGGTGCATCAATATAACAATAAAGACGTGAAGTTGCATCTAGCTTCTGGCAATTAAGTTCACACCTTTAATAACAAATAACGATAGTGTTATTTGTAAACACTTTCGTGCTCCCGTTTATCAGCATTAAACTAAGGTTTGTCACTTTACCAACCTTTCAACCTATACCATGTTTTCAAATATAAAATACTTTAACAAATATTAAACACGGGATGTCCGGACATCATTTCACTACTCCTTCACTGTTATTGGTCTGACAATCTGACATTCTTAATGAATGGACTTAGCTAATTTACGTGCAAATAACATATTATGTAAGACATTCTCAGGAAAAAAAATATCGAGGTAAAACTTGCAACTTGTATAATGCTTGGATTTTTGTTGAAGTCTACCTCCATTGCCCACAAAATGCAGAGTTAACCATTCATACATTTCATATGCAAGGTAATAAAACAGCGTGTAACGCAGGTAATTTGAGAGGCGTTTTCCGATGGGTTGCAAAAACCTAATGTGTGTATGTGCTATTAAAATATCAACAGGTGTCAATACCTCGCAGTGGCAAACGCAAACAATCGTCTGCCACCAAGCCCGGGAAAGTGCGTTCACCTTCGCCGACTCTGTAGCGAGTTGGTACGGCAAGCCCGAGGTTTGAATACCGTTGATTCCTGCAACTTAAGCGGAGCAAAGGGCTCGATTTTAGCGGGCATCGGTTAACACGATACTGTTTTAGGTCTAGCCTGGATGCCACAATCACATTTTACAAGTTATTATGCTTTTAATAGATCGAAACTCACTTTTTAAAAAGCCAGGGTAAAAGCGAATGGAACATTACGGGGTTTCGATAGGGCCAAAGCGGCGAGGTCATAACGCGCTACTAAACAAGTTATTACTTACCAAATGTTTAATCTCTTTGTTGGTCGATATCCTCCTGTGGAATGATTTGGCCGGCTCAGTTTCACCATCACTTTCGGACGAATCTTCCGTAGTTAAATCCATACTACTTCTCGCAGCCACATTCTCCACTCGTCCACCCGACGCCATTTTCTGTTGACTTTCCCAGTTTGCCACCCTTGCCGCTATGACTGCTCGGCACGCTATGTCTGCTGCTCCCGCGTATATTCAAGCAATAGCAAACAACGAGATAGGAAAAATATACAGTTGAACCCCGATTATCCGTCCCTGAAGTCTAAATGTCAACTACTTAACTATGGCTGGATGTATCAGGAAAGAATTAACTGGATACAGTAAGAGGACTTTAAGTTTTAGAAGATATACAATTTTGTAAACGCATTAATGATTCTTTTAATATTCATTTAATTTGACCAGAAAAAAACCATTAAAATAACTTGCCCATAATATTACAAAATTCAACCAAATATAAATAACTGCTTTTATATATAAATACAAAATAAAAATGTAGTACTATGAGAAACCACGATATATATAATTATCCGAGCAATACAAAATATACTCGCATATTTTTTTTAATCGAAACTGCATGTAAATGACTTTTTTTTTTATAAAAGTTGAACATGTTTTCAAAATTGTATTAATTAATTTAAATGTATTTATTAATCTTTTAATAAACGTATCATATTTTCCACACAAAAAGCATAAGTGTATATTTTTCCTTTTTTTGTAACAATAAATTATTTTAATAAATCTTTCAAATTTTCGTTATAATCAGCAAGTGAGAAATTAAGATTTACTAGAATTTAAAATCGTGACTACAATGCGAAAAATGGATTAAAAACTTTACAACAGTGCTGTAATATTTGGAAAACTATATGTACAATGTATTTCGTATCAAAAACAAAGCTGATTTAATTTTTTTTTATGAAGAAAAATAGACAATTTAGGCAATCTTTACATTTTCTAGTGATAATGATTGGATAGTTGTTTTTACAGGAAACACATCGTAAAGCAATGCATTTCATTACTTAACTCAAGCAATTAACACCAATTATATTTGTGTACTAGTTTTTTTTTTTAAAAAATAGAAAACAAAGAAAATTATAAATGTACAACATAACTAAAACTGTATCGAAAATTAATAAAAAAAATTATGTAACTTTTCCAGAACTTATGATAAGTCAATTAGTTTTTAATCCAATTGAGCTAATGAAAACCTGGATGAAAATACATGTAAAGCTTCTGTTGAGCTCACCTGCAACAGATTAATAAAGATCTCCATTTTTCTTTGGATTACGGCATGCGACGTTTTCGCTTTATAATTTTATTGAAATCCAAACTGCGGGGAATAATGGTACCATTGAATATCCAATGAACTGTGACATTGTCCTCAAATTCCGAATTTGCAAGAAGCTGTTATAATGAGAGAGAAAAGCAAGTGTTAAAATGCAATAGTTTAAAACAGCGACATTATTAAGAAGAAGTTTGCAATGTAATTTACCTTTGGTGTAACTAAAAAGTACTGTGAATGGCTTTCATTGCATAACGTATGTGTCATTAACTGCAAGACCCTCTGTTCGTTTACAGAGTCCATGCCCTAAAATTTAAGTAAACGTTAAATATCAACCAGGTTATCGATTTAATCAAGCTAAAAAGCTTGAAGCATTTGAAATCTAAAAATTCATCGAAAGTGATTGGTCAAAATTTGCATTTGAGATATTTTACGTACTGAGCTAAAAATCTTCCAAAGCATCGATTTACCTGATTAATTTCATCTACGCAACAAAATGGCAATTTAATGAACTCTTGAAGCGCCAATAAATACAGGATTGTTGCCACGCTCCTTTCACCTCCGCTTTGATAGGTTGAAGTTAATTCACGTAATGGATCCACAGATCGGAATTTCACTTTTATGCAAATCCCATACTTCTTGTAATCTTTCTGGAAATATAATTTCTAAAATCAGTTTCACAATTATGGTATACAGAAGTAATTGAAAACAAAATTAAAAATGAGGCATTACCCGCTAATTATTTTCAAGATTTCTGAAAATATGTAATCTTACCTCATCGGCCCCTTTCTTTAAAGCAACTTCTCCCACACAGTCTAGGCTTTTGAAATAGCGTCCGAACCTGTGATTTACTTGTTTGATTAATTCGTTTAAAGGCTTCAGCCAACGTTCTTCGATGCCTTTCATATCCTGCTGATAGCTTAGCAGCTCCAGTTCCTTCTTCTCCATTTCTATAGTCAGTGCCTGCACCGCGCGCTTCCAACATGTATAAGTTTGCTCAACCTATTACAAAAAATAATTTTTATTTAAAATAGCGTCTGTGTACAAATTTTGCATTAAAAAAAATTAATGATTTGCTTACGGTTTCATCGCAATCATGTAAGCAATCAACCTTCACTCTGTGCTGATGCACTTCGTCTTCAAGTTCTTCCAATGCATCAGGAAGTAAGCTAAATGACTATAATTTTTGAGCAAAGTTAGTTTAGCATAATGAAGAGGACACCTCTTGACATGCAATTATAAGCATGCAACCAAGAACTATTTAAGAAAAATACAAACTTCTTGAACCGATTCAGGTAATGCTGGGCTAGTGAATCCAGTTTCTTTTTGTGCTTTAACTAATAATGCCCTTGCATTATTCTGAAGTCTATTCATTTCCTGTATCATCACTGTAACTTCTTTCTAGACAATGTTAAAAAATGCCGGTGTACTCAACAAATCTTATCAAAGAACGAAATCATTCAAACAGGGCAGAAAAAGTCGCACATACTTCTAAAGCGGTAAGGTTTGAACTAGCTTCCCTGTATATTTTCTCCGCATTTCGTTTTTCCAGCACCAGCAGTTTCTGACGGAAGCCAGTTTTTACTTGATAAGTGCAAAGTTCGAAACTTTCCTGCGAAAAATATGTAAAATGAGCAAAATTTGCACCTTGCAAACACTTACAGGACCTTGCATACAGTTTGGTACACGTCTTTTAAGTAGAAAAAAAAATAGTCAAAGTACTAGAAATCTAAGTTAATAAGTGTACAACGATAACTTACTTTCAATATTTCAGTCTTTTCCACTAGTAATTTCTGCTTGGACTCCAATAGTTTTTGCATTGCAACTGTAGTAAGCTGCTTTTCTTTAATTAAATCAATCGTTTCATCTGTGTAGCTTCTTAAACTGAAAAGTACAAAATGAACGAGTTTTAATAATGCTATGTTACCTGTGATATTTTAACTAAATATTCCAATTACAAGAGCTGTATGTAAACTTATATCAGCTATTGCAGGATATTATGACCAATTATGATCAATTATCCTGCTTAATATTTAGCCTAAAATCAAAATTAGCAATTTTAATTTAGATAAATGCAATATTACTTTGCTTTGTATTGATCTAGCGTGATCATCAATGCCTTCCGAGAATCTCTTTGTTTCGTTAATTCTTTCTATAAAATAGATATTAAATAATTTAAACCACAAAATAATATCAGAATCAAAGAAAAGATATTAAAATACTTTTTCAACGTACCTTTTTATTTCTTAATTCCTCCATTCTTAAAGAGACGCTTCTTTCGTGTTGCTTCAGTTCATTCAATCTAGAATCGATTGCTTGAAGTTGGTTCCGGTAATTCTGTGTACAATATCAAAATTTACTTCTCAATTGTTTTCAGGAAATTACAGAACAATTGATCAAATGATAGTCGTAACAAAAATCTACCTGAATGTTTTGGTTTACTTGTTGTAGTTTGACAACATCTAGATTAGCAGTTAAAATACGAGGAGGATGTATTTCGGAAGAGCGAGTAGATTTTGCGTGGTTACCATATCTTGAAACGGTACAAGAATACTGAAGAGAAAATATAATGCAACAATATAATCAATGTTGCTAAAAATAATATGGATCTTAATTATATACGTATTATTATACTAGAATATATTAAAATCGTGTATGATCAATATCATACCTGATGGTTTGCCGTATAAAAAAAACTAAAAGGAGTTTCACTGAAAACCCTTGCTACATTCTGTTTGGTATAATCATTGCCAACTGGAATGTTATGTATGTGATACTGCAAGCAAAGATAGCTGAGAACTGCCTCTGGAGCATCAATAACCTCCCGCAAATATGTCTGAAATCCAAGAGTCCTAAAAGTTCAGATATTTAATTACTAATGACAAAGAATATCGCATTTTATAACTTTCCAAATAATTAATTGCTAAATAGAAAAAGTTAATAAATATAAAATGTGCTACCTGATACAATCAAGAGGTGTACTTGGATTGAAATCCTTAGAAGATTTCTGAGGCGCCATAACTGCATTGACTTTTAATTTTTGCTGGTCACGCACGAGTGACATGAAAGTTTCAATATCGTCAGGATCTTCACAAACAAATGCAATTAGATCTCTAAAAGGAATTTGTCTTTCCACATATTTGGCCCATTTAGGATCCTTCACGTTGAGCTTTAAAAATGAAACGAATAAAAACAACATCTCAACATTTTTAGTAATATATATATATGTTGCTAATCAGTTACAATTTAACTTACAACAAGCATTAATGGCTCGTGAACTTTTCTACGAAACTTGTCTCCGTTTTGTCTAAGCCACATTGTTGCATTGTAAGTGTGAGGATGTCTCTGGCGGAGCATTGCTAATCTTTGTTGAGTCACATCATTCATTTTCTTCGATTCCGCCAAGGCATCTGACATAGATCGCAGGATTATCAGTTAATAAAATATTATATTAATATACAAAAATTGCAGCTGGATATGTTTTTATACTAGAACTAAGTTTACCTTAAAAATACACTTAGAGAAAATAAATTTACAAAACGCAAATATCTAATTACGCAAATCTGATTGGTTCAAAAAGATAACAACAAATTTAAATACTTGTATTCTTTGATATAATTTAACGTTAAATAACTCAACCAACCTTCTAGGTCCCTTGTAACTCTACGTTTTGCATCGTTATCTGCTCCGACAGCAGCTTGACACTCATTTATTAAGCCAACTAATTTTGTTAATTCCTTAGATACCGTCTCTATTTCAACCTAAATTAAAAACGTATACAATCATGAACTAGCTGAAAATAGTTTATTCACCAGCTAATATGTACAGCTACTTACTGCAACATCTTCTTCGTTGCAGGTTAAATTCCTAAGATCTCTCTCCAAATTGTCAATTTTACTTTGAACTTTATTAATTCTGCATGAAAATTTAATCAAAATGCAAAATCCACTTAAAATTGCTTTGCTACTAGTGCTAGATAATTTACGGCAATTTGAAAATACCTTTCAATCCTTTGGTCTTCCATTTGTTTTTTAAGTTTGTATGCTGCAATGACATCTCCTATCTACCACACCAACAAGAAAAACATTAAGAAATATTTCCCAATAATTCATATAGAATCACCCAGTTCGATTTTACCATACTTTGTCATTTAAGTTATCTGCCGCTCTGGCTTGCTTATCCAGTTTTTGAAAACAATTTCTCACTTTGGTTACCTTTAATCAAAGTTAAGACAAATGGATTTTAGAAGTTTTAAAAATTTCAATGTTGTAACTGTAATTGTTCCTTTAACGGGGTTTGAAACCCTATCCTTTTCAATGGGTAAATTTGCAACGACACTCACAGCCAAACAAACAGAGATTAAATAAAAATTGCTTAAAATAGCTTGATGGATCAGCAAGTGCATCATATTGTTGTTTTTCACTTTGAGCTGGTAGATTTTTTTAAATTAATAAATAAGTTTAAAAAATGTCCGTTAATTTGCACATGCTGCCAGCACGTGCAGCATGAGAATGCCAATTATCAAACATTTTTCAACTTGTTTATTAATTTTTAAAAAATGTACTATTTTAAAGTGAAAAAAGACAAGCGAATGACCTTGCTGATTTATCAAGCTATTTTAAACAATTTTCTCAATTTGTTTGGTTGTGAGTGTCATTGCAAATTTACCCATTGTAAAGGATAGGGTTTCAAATCCCGCAACTTACAACTCCTTTAATTTCAACATCAACTTTATCAACAGACTGTCCAGCTTCTACAGCCTTAACTTTGAGTGGGTATAAAGATGCTTTAAATTCCTTCAATTCGTTTTTCTTCCCATTGCATGTTTCCTTAGCTTCAGCATAATTCTGGCGAGCCATTTCATATTCCTACGATACAATCACAATGAGAGGTATGCTCAAAGATATTCAAATTAATCTAAACCAGTGAGCCAGTTTAGACATTTTATAAACTTACCACCCAAACAATCTTCTTTTCCAACATTGCTATCATATCCAAATGATTCTTTTTTTCATTGAAGATTTTCACATTTTCCTCCAGTCTATTTTTCTTTTGAATTTCTCTCTCATAATCATCTTTGACACGAGCATAATTTGTTTCCAAGTCTTTAAACATATCATGGTCTTTCATTAGCTTACAGTGATCCTCATACATTCCTTGGTTTCCTGCCTATTGAGTTTAAGAAAATGAAATGTACTGTAAGATGTATGGCCAAACCAATATTTAAAATTAATAAAATACCTAAACCTACAGCTTTCTCGGTATTTTCTAATAAAAGTTCAGGTGTCAGTTTTACAAAATCTGCCACTCGGTCTTGTGGCAGAAACTGGCATAGGTTTTTCATCTGAATGTTTAATTTCTCCATAAGTGCATCAACCTATGTAACGATAAATTATCTTGCAATGCAGTAGTGATATTTAAAAAAAAAAAACAAAAAACAAGCAATTAAGATGTATTTACGGTTTTTTGATTTGTTGGGGCTCCATTCAATTCCCACGTGGTCTGGTTGGATTTTAAAATGTTTCTACGCACTATATAATTATCCCCATTCACATTACACCTAATAACAATTAACAAAAATTGTAAATTGAACTTGAGTGTCGTTAATTAGCATATAATTCAAATCGGAATTTAATTTGCTGAACTCACAGTTCAATCTCAATTTTAGCTTCGTCACGGCCATGCTTAATAAATCCACTATTAAAGTGAGCTCGTCCAAGCATTGTCGATTTCCCCCCTAGTCCAAGACAAATACTACACAGTATTGTTGATTTGCCTGTTCCATTCGGCCCGACAATTACATTCATACGTGGGCCTGGGAAATGTTCGAGTTCACTATAAGTCCTATAGGAAGAGAATTACGTAAAACAAATCAACTTTATAATAGCTTTATTTTAACTTTATTAAGATATCACAGTGCATGCAACTTCAGAAGATCTCCAAATTAAGAGTTTGAACATACATTACTTATAGATTGCAAGAATTAATTAAAAGACTGCAAACAATCTGAATAATTTGTATTTCTTTCGATTAAAGGTTTATTTGTTGCTGAGAAATAGGTTACATTAATTTAAACCAAAACATAACTATATATAAGCACTGATTACTGATATGTCAATCCTGCACGGATAATATTCCAAACATCCAAGTCCTCGTTTGCAACTATACGAATATGCCACCAAAAGTAGTATACTTTAAAATTCAGTTAACCTTATTTCCACCTGATTGAACGAAGCGTGAACTATAATTTGCTTTCCCTGAATTCATTATATATATTGTTTGTTTGTTTGGTAATTTTTAACGTTGGCCTATTTCTGCAACACGAGGGCTAAACACCAACGCCAGG
>JAQGAE010001715.1:0-21264 GCA_034696685.1 Julus scandinavius
ACCTAATTAGTCAATGGATAGCGATAAAGCTTATCAAACACTATGGCTGTTTAAATTGGAAATGTGCCCTATGTTTGACACAGCCATGTCTGAGAATAGTGAAATCCTTCTCTCTTGTAATCGTAAAATATTGCAGGGTGAACGATTTTTGCAAAAATCCTGCCTGTGGACTTATTGGATTGTGTGAATTTATACGCATAGAAGTTGTGATCCCAACCAATTGACTAATATCTGATGGACAGTGTTGATCCCAACCAATCTGGTGGATAAGGACAGTGATATTTTTAGTTTCCTTTATTAAAAATGCTGGTGGCAATGTTGGGAAGATTTGGAGTTTGGACAGTTGTAAATTCACTTTGAAATGCTTACAAGATTAGTATTGTGATGTTTATGCACTTGTTACATTACTACTGTCAAAGCACACATCTAGCCTTCTGGCAAATTGTCTATAAAAATGAACCTGGTTCGTGCATGTTTAATATGCAACATAATAGATGTGGCCAGGTCTATATTCGGCTGTTTTCATGTTTCCTTGATGAGATGGAGCAAGCAGATGATGAGATGAAATTATAAAATGTATCCTATATTAGTGACGTTAATCTTGATCGAATAATCGAATTAAATGTAATTTTTGACAAGGTCAAAGTTACTGTGCAGAATCATATAAACACCTAGTTGTTATCAATATGCAATATTAAACAAGTAGTATGTTTTCTGTTCTGATGGAGTTAAAGAAGCAATTTTCATAGTAATTTTGATGGCAGTTTTGAGTGACCAAATTACATCGAAAAGCCAACGAAGTGAATTTTACTTGTCAAACCACACCGTTACATGTATTATTAGAGCGTCTGCTATATACTTCGAGTCTGTTATAGACAGAGCGTTGGACATCACTGATGGTATCTTGCTTTTTTCAGATAGATAACAACGATGCTGTTTTATAATTGCAGATTCGTTTATAGGGGAGGAGGAAAGGAATGTCAGCAGCCCTTAATAACAATGTCTGATTTTGACATTGCATTTCCTTATGCCTCGCGTAATAGCGACATTAACGAGCGCATTAGGAAACCCATATTTACTAACAACAAACATAGTCATTAAATTTCACGCTGCATTCAAATTGACGGCAGCACCAAACACCCCCTACAAATTGACTTAATTCCTTATTTTTCTATTTGAATAGAGCTTAGGCACACACTCAGATAACTTTACATTCCCTGTATCGTGTAATGAGAATTTCACTTTCTCTGTACATAGCAATGTGAAATTTGCTTACAGAGTTTTATCTTCGTCATCGTTCCTATAATAAATGGAGGTTAGCTTCTTAGCATGTTTACCTATTGCATTAAGAGATTGAAAGGGCTTTCAATTCTTTCTAAGTTTTCCGTATGCACAGCATTGATGAAAAGACTTGCACAGCATACAGGGTGTCTGTCAGATTTGGGAAAATTGTTGGAGTACCGAATACGATTGCAGTGGTATCGTGAACTGATCATGATACTCCATAGTATAAGTAGAGTACACGTAATCGGTAGTCAAATGAAATTAGTAATCAGACTTGGGCAAATTATACTCATTTGCAGGAGTACTGATTATGAGTATATTGGAATCGTACTCCACAGTGAGTACAAGTAATGAGTAATTGTATGAAATGAATATGAGTAGTATCGTAATCAAACTTAGACAATTTGAACTCATACATACTCGTATGAGTACTGAATATGAGTACCAGATTGTAAGAGAGTTTAGGGAACTCAATTTATTTTATACACAGTAGGTTTTATTACAAGCAGAACCAATTAAAATTAAAGACGTGACCACGTGAACAAAATGTTAATAATTAAAGGGAACATTCAATAACAATAAAAACTAGGATACATTATAGCCTTTAGGATGAGACTCGTGTTAAGTTACTCATTTTCGTTACTCAAATGTATTCAATGTACTCAATTATTGACTTAAAAGTATTTCTACTCACACTTGATTGCACTGGTACTCATAATTTCATATTATGTTAATACTCAAAGACATTTGTAATCAACCATTGTGAGTACATTTGGTACTTCAATTACTCTCAGTACTCTTACTGATTACTCAAATTCATTCAATGTACTCAATTACTGTCCAACACTCAAATAATTCCTGTTAATTGACGCATTTTGATAACGTGTGTTATATTAGATTAATCTTACTTCCATTGGTATTAATGATCCACTTATACAATATATAGTTGGTTTGAAATTGAATTAACAATCACGTTTTTTTTTAAAACCATACCCATTGATGCAAGACAAATATATGGAGTCAATAAAAAAAAGTTAACACTTGTTCCATGTCAGTCACATTCATCTAAACTAACAAATTTGACACCTAAAATGGTTGACTGCCGATTGTTGTTGATTAATAATCTATTCATGCTTAATAAATGTTTTAAAGATGGTAATAAAATGGTTGTGTTTGATTGTATTTTTCAGTCTGCCGCAAGGAGGGCGGGTACGAGTTGTGCAAATTGCAAGACGACAACAACAACCTTATGGAGGAGAAATCAAAATGGAGAACCCGTGTGTAACGCTTGTGGACTTTATTACAAACTACATAATGTAAGTCGAAACAATACTTTTTTTTTAATTGCTCCAGTTACTAACATTTGCATGGCCATCAGAAGAAAAAAATGTTCAATCTTAATTCTAGAATGAATTTAACATTTTTAAATCAAAAACTCACCATTAGCGCGTAAATAAAGGCATTCATGTTAACGTAACAATGAATGCATAATCGTATGATATGAAAAATTGTGGACCACTTTTTTGGATAAATCTGCAAGGAGGGGAACACGTTTTCCCAATTTTCTGCTTTCTACATGTACGTTATAGTGTATTGACGATTCGTAAACAAGATCGAATCTGTTTTTCGAAAAATGTACTCCATACCTCTGGCGAATGAAGAAGAAGAAAAAAATAAGTAAACTTGATGTATAAAAACGAGGGGTTTTCGGTATTCAAATAATGAGTTTTCCTTGAATTAAGGAAATTTAATTGAAGCGCAGTGAAGCATCCATGCGTGGAATACTGCATGGCGCGTATTGACATTTTGCGATTTTGTAGATAAAATGGGCAAGATCGCGCATGCGTCCCATTTAATATTTCCCAACAACAAAAATGCTCGAACAAACATGGTTGGCTCGCCGCTTATTCCTCGCTCATCAATGATTAACGGTTGGTTTTGAAAGATATAGAAAATTGGAAAAGTTGCAGCATCCAATCACATCTCATCAAATTGGGATGAAGTTTTAGATATTAAAATCCTCGGGGAGAATTGGGGTGCACCTAACAGCCGTTCAATGTGTACAAAGCAATACAGTAAATATTTAGATGAATGGAATTCGGTTAACCATAAGGGGGGATGTATTAAATTTAAGCCCCCATAGAAATTAAATATAAAAGCCGCGGTTGGCCTCTTGCGTATACAGCCTAAGATGGGTGTATACGTATATACGCAGCATGCAGTAATGAAAAAAAGATGTGTATAATCCGATGTACTATTTGTACACTGTATACATAGAGACCTAAGATTAAACATAAATATTTTCTCTACCGGTCTTAAGGATAAAGCTGGTAAATACAATCCTTATTTATAGTTCATGATAAACAAAATATTCTGTAAGCAAATGTTGTCTTATTTTGTCGTTTAGAAACGTGATATCCATTCTGAATTAAAAATTAGCTGAATAAGCCAGTCTGTTTGCATCATGTTGATTTTACTGTATTTTTGAATTTTAACTTTAATCAGTATTAATGAAAAATGGCTTTGACTCGCTAATCAGTCTGATTAGTTATATATTTGACTATGAAGGTGGGTTTCCACGTGAGATTAACTCTCGCGAGTTACTCGTCATGCATCTAGTATTCCACAAAATTTCCAAAACTTAGCTTTAAACATAAGCCTCTCGACCTCGAAAGCTGCTCTCAAAATCCAAACAAGATTCGTATTTTGCGAACTGCTATCAGTGACAGCTCTCGAACAGCACGCTTTTGCACGTGCTATACATTAAGAATATTGTAAAGAGCATCTCGAGAGTTACTCTCACGTGGAAACGCACCTTTAGGTATACTATGCAAGTTACACATATATAGTTTATATAAAAACTGTACTAAAACGAACATGTACTATACATCTTATCCAAAACTGTTTCCTACATTTCAAGGTCTTAAGACTTCCTCACATGGAAGTATATATAGTGAACTTTCTTCAACCGCCTATCGATGATAACGGATGTACATAAACCATATACAATGTATATTGAGATGGGGATGTAGGCTACTAAATAGGAATATTCCTAAACAACAGGAAAGGGACCTATAGATTTCCCGCTTTAGAAATGAATATGCATTTATCCATGGCAAATGGCGAATCGTATATCCGGTTTTCTCCCGTCTATTTTTGGCAACATAACTTTTGTGAGATTTATATAAGTATATAGGATTAATCTTATGCCCAAATATACTAAATAAGATTTTAGTGGTTTAGCATCGATCGCCCTTCCGTACAATTTCCACCAAATTTCACAATCCGTCTTCCGCGCCGACTTTCTAGAACTCATTAAGGTTTCCTCTGAATCTGATAATATCAAATTAATCGCCATCCTATATCCTATAGGGCGATATATTTTCAATGGGGCTTTTATATATTATACTAAATACATGTACCGGAATACAGAGATAGGAATTAATCCATGTGCAAATGCACCAATTAGGCCTGCTGTTATTTAGAAGAAATGTGGCCTAAGCTAATCAATCATTGAGATAAGGACTTGTGTGCTGTGTTCTGTGAATTTTGGATGCACATGCAGACATGTTTAAGAACATTTTTTTAAATAGACTTAAAAAACTAGTGTGTATAAAAGTTTGTACAGTGTATTCCATTTTCTTCAGAATGTATGCATGTAAAATAATGCTTGCAATATTTAAATTTGTGCTTACTTATTGCAGCTTTAATTAAAATAATTATGAACATTAAGAAGGATGAGGAAACTGCAGCTATGCAAAACAAACTTGCCTCAAAACTGGATTAGCCTGTAAATTTCAGTTCCTGTATGAATTAATTAATGTGATTATATAAAAACTTGCATTTTTAAAAAAAAATTTTTTTAAATCTATGACCTTTACTCATGCTATAGTTAGTGTTTGTGTTAACACAATTTTTATAATTTCAACAAATTTCAAAAACACAACAAGTTTAGAATTACCATCAACAAATTTAGCAATAAAAGCTACTGTCATATACATGAAAAAACATCTTTGTTTATACCTTTTCATTGAAAGCCCGATTTAAATATGTACTGTTAAAACCACATGGTCAATGAACTTTAAAAAAAATCATCATGATGGGTGTTTCTGATATCACTGTTCTCTTAATAAACGGGAATGATTTCTGTATAGGCATTCCAAAACTAAGACTTCAGACGGCCATATCATCCTATGCTTCGGCATGCGTGTCAATGTTTTCGAAGCTATGCAAGCCTCATTAAGACAACACATAGTGGCATTGTTCAGAAAGCCATGTAAAACAAGCCGAAAACTCGTGGTCAGAAATGTGGGCGCCAATGCGGGGGGGAGCAACCGGGGCCTTGATGACAGGAAGTGCAGGACGGGTCAGAGGAATCCGAGGGACGAGTGGGAGGCACAAAATTAGCCCGATTCCAATGATGTGTACTCAATGATGGCGCCTAAGCACCCTGCCGGAAAGTTTGGAGGCGGCTCGAATACAAGGGGGGTTTAGGACAGATTTTCAAAAAATGCCAAGGAGAGAGGACCCTTCAGTGGCGACCCGAATCCGGAAAAAAAAAATACTCGAGTGCTAACCCTGGTGGAGTCGCTTGCACGCAGGGTGGTGATGAGAGCTGGCTGTTGGCCCACACCCTCGGAGTTTTTCCCAAAAAAAAAAAAAAAAAAAAAAAAATGTAAAACTCATTATATACTTGTTTGAGGGAAGCATAAACACGTCCACGGACCTACAGCAAATTTTTATTTCTGCGACGTTAAACCAACATTTTGACATTTTGAAAATTAGGCATGGGGAGGAGGGGGGCGGAGACAGCTTGTCGAAAAAAAAAATGTTTTTATGTATTGTTTACGATGGCTTTGCACTTGCTATCTTGATAGACATTTTCTTCAAAACGTGTCAGACTGAGTCTGTACGTGCTCACTAATGAAGGCTTCCAATAGTTTGCCTCTACAAAGACTGTTTTCAAATAGGCTTTGATCGAATCTGCAGTTGCTGACTATTTTCGTCTTCCATGTAGTTAAAAACCTTTATGCCTGTGCAGGAGGGGGTTAAAATCCAAATGTAGCATGGTTTTAACATTTGAGTTGTTATGGAAGCATCTTGAAAGAACCAAGTTTTGTTTGTGTTATACTATAAGATCTAAATGACCATACCATTTTTAGTTTTTATACATAGTTGTAGCAGCCACAACTGTGGTAGTGAAATTTCGAAAACCCAAAGGGCTACAAATCCTAAAATGTAAACCAAAGGGTGGATCATCTTATTAAAACTGAAAGGATTTTTCTCTGATACCTTTTCTTGACCTTTGGAAGATATTTCGGCGCTGATGGCACATAGTAAGGCGGACGTTTCAGAGCTCAGGTGTGAGTTCAACCTGTTGAAATGGGTAATTTGCAAAAAGTTTAGAGGCTGCAGGATTTAATGATAGGCCTTCTCTCGATTAATAAGACGTTAAAATTTTTACTAAATTACCACATCGGAGATGTTTTGGATGGCTTTGGGCAACGATGCATTATCCCCATTCATTGTAAATAGCCCACGGGTTACGAATGAAGGGGGGGGGGAAGAGACACAGCAGGGGATGGGAGGGGGTTCTCTTCCCGGCAACGTGCCTTTTTTATGGACTATTTCATGCGAATGGCCAAAAAAACGTTGTTGTCGGGTAAAGGGGGTAAACGAGCGAAAAAATAACAACCTGTTTTATATTAGGACGGGGATTTAACGTCCATCGTAATGCCTCGCTAAAGACGACTACCCCAGGTTGGGTCACTCACCTTTCACACTGACCCATGCACGAGGGTTGACCACGTGAAAATGCGGGTTTTTATAGGCGGCCTTATTTATCAGTTTAAAGCACTCACCTGAAAAATCGAGAAACGGATTAAATATCAGGAAAAACGTTGGCCAGCTTTTCTATATACTACATGTATGTTTTGGTAGCAAAATTTACCAAATGAACCGGAAGATATGAAATAAGAGCATGTTAAAGTAACACGTGAGGATTTGGGAATTTTTTACAAGGAATTATCTGATGTTACGATTTGGAGATTGTCTATCTCCAAGTTTGTATAATTTATCACTTTTAATTTCAATGTATTTATAGTATTTTTAAAACTGATTTTGATATCAAAAAACGACATTGTCTTGCCGTGTTGTGTCAGTGACAAAGCTTAGAATGTTGTTAATGTAGGATACCATTTTATGAAAAGTTCTCATAAGCCAATATAACCCTTGCGTAAGCCGTTAGCCGTTACACATCCGTTTCACAACCGCTGCTGAACAACTTACAATCTAATACCGTAAACAAACACATATAGTCCTACTTCAAAGTTAATGTATACCATTTTATGAAAAGTTCTCGTAAGCCACTACCCCGCCGTGTAAACCGATTCACAGCCGTTAGCCGTTACACTTCCGTTTCACCGCTGCTGCGGAACTTACAACCTATAATACTCATTTCATATCTTCATTTTTACTTCAAATATGACTATTTTTCCAAGATTGTCAATTGGATTTTAAGCACTAGATTGGATTATTTAGATTCGAATAGTTGTGAATGTTATTTAAGTCCCGTTGTAATGTTAAACCATTTCAGATGGGTTCTATCCGTTTGCTCCAGGATCAAGGGTCGCATTTATGCCTACTGAAACCGGATATTTTCACAACAAATATTCCATATCTGCTGGAAATGAAGATACTCGCAAAGGCGATTAAATTATTTAAAAAGTATTTAGGTCTAGACCTGTGGAACTGGATCATTTCTTGAATTTCTGTCTCGGGCCCCCCCGAGTCCCAGTCCCAGCAAGAGGAAGCTCCTCTGCGTCTAGTCCTCGGCCAGATTGAGTTACACGGCAATGGCGCCAGACCCCCTATTAGCACTGCGGCCTAAATGCGGGGGTAAAGATTTTGGGGGGTTCATTTGTTGGAACGCATTTCTCCGCGAAATAATAAAAGGACTTATTGAAAGTGGATAAGACGGACAGACGCGCAAAACGAACGGCCAAACAGACTAATGGATAAAGTTTCAATCCTGAACAATTCCACATTATCACTGAGGACGCCAGGGGCTGAAGGGCAACAAACAAAATGCCGTATGGTTTGCAGCCATTGTGAGATTACGATGAAATCCAAAGATAAATAGTGGTGCCTGTTGAAGGAGATGTGGAAATTGGAGGGGGAATAGTGGTATTAATAATTATGGGATTGCTGACTTGATTTTTGAAAACTTGGAACAAGCATCAGAATTGTACAAGAATCGCCACTAACAATCCAAAATCCAAAATTTCAGCAACTGTTCTGGTATAAAGCCTGCACAAATTTGTAGAAACGAATATGTGTATGCATCCAATTAAAAAAAAATATTTAAAATGTCCAAATGTTTATAATGTTATAAATGCCACTTTTTCTTATTAATAAGCATGTGGGTCCAACTGTTTGAGATGCATTCTGAGAAGGGGCATGCATGGAACCGTCAACTGTAACATGGCAATTCAAGTTCTGGTAAATCGTCCACCTAATGTCCATTTACACCAAACCCCTTTTATTAATTAATCAACTAATGAACCTCATTGGAGCCTTGTTATCAGTCAATTTTAAAATGGAATGTTAAGCAAACCGACCATTATTCTTCTTTTTAAAATACCAAATATAAATTACAGTGGGAGGCGTGCCACATCTGAAAATAATCACGCTGAGAGCTAGTTTTGGTTTTTGTAAGAAAAAAAAAAAATATATAAAGCAACCTGTTAGGGGAAAAGGTGGGTGTCAATGGCGCTCCAGTCAAGGCCGTGACTAAGAGAACAACAATAACGTTTGACTAAAACATACTTTGGCAGAATGAATCTGTTGACCCTTGGCAGTCAACTTGTCGAAACATTTGTCACCCCAATAAACCGTGGTGGATTCCCAGGGTTGTTTTTTTTTCGATTTTTGGCATTTTCCAAATTTATTAAAACTACATGCGTTTTATATAGTATGCCATCCTCTTGACAGGGTTTAGGACGGTACCAAAAAGTATCCTCTCGTATATAAACGCCGTCCATCCGTCCGTCACTCACTGAACCCACTTGCAAAGCTCGGGTTACAGCAGGCAGGCGCCAGGGAATCAATTATCCCGCCGCAAGGGGATAACATTGTGGGGAGACAGAGCCCTTGCCGGGAATATTGGAGGCGGGCGAAATAAACCATTACCTCTTGTCAGAAGACCCGTTATAAATTTAGACGTCGGGTGGAAAAAACGACAAACATCAACTCTTGTGCGTCAGTTTGCTTGTCCTGATGATACCCTTACTGCTCGGATTCGAGGCAGGTCAAATTGTTTTAGGGGGGGCCAAACGAGGTGCTTCGGGCAGCCCTCCTTCGGTACAACCACGCCAGGAATTCACTCATGTGTACACAATGCAGCAACAAAGTTGATGTTGGAGCGTGAAAATGAGCTTCTAAACACTATTATAAAAGATAAGCTTATCAATAAAGTACAACGTTTAAGACGCAATTGCTGATAACTTAATGAGGGGCGCCTCACGAGCAAAACAAGATGTCTTCATTGCATGCTGCGATGGACAGGGAAAAAAACATTCCGAAATGGAAACACTGGTTTAATCAAAGTTTGCAAGAATAGGTTCAACCTTTGGATTGACAGTGTATACTGATTTCGATATTTGTTCAAAGCAGTATTGCCGATGTTTGCATTTTTTTCCCTCCAAATATATCCGAAACCGATTTCCTTTCTCATGGTTTTCACAAATTCATAGTCCATATTTCTAGAATAACAACTGTCCTTTAAGATGCTTTTTGTATCATCAACATCCTCATCACGATGTTGAAATGTCAAACAACTAGTATAAAACATTGGGACTTTCATGCAAATGATATTGTAGTTTTTTAATGAGAATGTCGATGTAGTGCGACATAGTTTTTTAATGAGAATGTCGATGTAGTCGAATTTCAATGCAGTGTGTATTGTTTTGTGTAAGATTCTCTAGAGAAGACTGACTATACACCATTGAATCTGGTCTCTGAATCTATACACCATTGAATCTGGTCTCTGAATCTATACACCATTGAATCTGGTCTCTGACTCTATACACCATTGAATCTGGTCTCTGAATCTATACACACCATTGAATCTGCTCTCTGATTCTAAATACAACATTAAATCTGGTCTCTGATTCTAAATACACCATTAAATCTGGTCTCTGATTCTAAATACACCATTAAATCTGGTATCTGACTATACATGCCATTGAATCTAGTCTCCGACTATAAACAATATTAAATCCTCTTGTCCATCCCATAAAAAATATGGCTGATGAATTTCTTTATTTGTAATTTCTAACATTTTAGTCACATTTTATATAAGCTTAAGCAAAAGCTTTTAACACCAGCTCTGCAGAGTTGGTACTATACTGTAGCTTAGAATTTGATAATATGGATTAGTTGTGTCAGGTGTGTAATTTGGGTCCTAAATGCTTACGTGTAGTTACGATTACGAAATCGTGATAGACAGATTACCTTAAGTTTCCCTAGAAAAAGTTTCTTTGAAAAACGTCAAGTTCTTAAGACGTATTTATAGTGGCTAAGAGTCTACTTGAAGGGAGCAAAAAAAGAAATGCAATCCGGCGTGGTGTAAAAAAAAAAAACCACGACTGAAGCAAGTGTCAGGAATTCTTCATCAATAAGAGAACTTCATTAGTATTCGCAAGGAGTGCTTCGCTGCATTTGGGGCTAGACATAGTATACGAACAACAAAAAGTGGACAGTTTTTATGTAACGAAGCCTAAGTTATAATAAGCTTAAAGATTTTGTAGGTCTACATATGCATTGTCACTTAATTAACGGTTCGATACATCATTGTTGCCATTATTTATAGGAGCTGAATGACACAAAAAAGGTATTTTTGTTACAATTGACAGTTGGATGCTACTTCAATGCATGGTGTTGATGACATGCCAAAAATATATTATATTTTTTGAAAAAAGAACATACAGAAAAAGTTGACATTTACAGAAAGCAAACGCAGGTTGGAATAAATTGATATTTCTTGAGAATAAACTATATGCAAAATGCATTTATGTTAAAACATGCATGTAGTGCAACTTATGTTTGTTACTCAAAATATACTAAATCAGATAACATGAAAACATTGAAGCCAGATTTATCAACGAATAAACTAGACAATACAAATTTAGTTGAAACTATAATTACGAAAATTAATACCCTGAACTTAACTGTGTATAGTAATGGCGCCCGAAAACATTACAAGGCAACATACAGTGCTGTATAAATACAAACGAATAAATTCCTTATTGCTTTTGTATTTTAATTAGTTTCTTATTCGATCCATATTGATGAATCATTGTAACGCCTCAGTTGTTTAAAATCAGAATTTCTATTCAGAGGGCAGCAATAAGGGGGGAAATACCAGTTGGGAAATAAACACTTTAAAACACATTAATTGAGTGCCCTTGATTAAAGCACCTGACACTGCTTATATATATGAGTAAAAATTTCAACGGGCTTCAAGTTCGTGTGCTTTTCAACATGTATCCTTCGAAATCTATTGTTAAGAAAATCTCTTTCCCTCTTGTTTGCCCCCTCCCAACAGAAAGGTCACCTGTGGAGAGTTTAAGCAAACACTCCACCTCTATGAAGAGGGCCTACTGTTCAATGGCTTCTACTTGACAAGGTTGACTCAGTTTTTGTGAGGAAAGGTGTGTTTGTATACACAGACAACTTTATCGTAGCAAAAGAAAACTGTATTATAGGGTCTTGGATAAACACGCACGTAAACAGCAACCCTGCAACATAAACACACTTATGGAAAGAAAATATGACACCTATAAACTCCATAATCGCTTGTGTCAATGTTGAAGTTTCCATAGCAGAACAAATACACGCAACCATCTATAGCGCGCTTGACGATGCATGTTACGTGCGTCTGTATATCGTTAACATAAATACAAAGCCATATTAGTGAAACAATGCTTTTTATATACGACTATATTAGAACCGCTGCTTCCATTACTGCCTGTTAATACCACCAACGCGCTTTTTTTTCACCATTTGAAACAGCAGGGGGCGCTGCGAGGCCCCATGTGCAAAATGTTGCATTGGGAGGTCGCTCACAGGCAAACCGAATTTGGGAAAAACCTTATAGATCAAAGTTGGTTGATTTGTACTTTGAAAAATTAATATTTCATATAGAAAAGTTTGTAGAAAAATTCAGGTATTCCCCATTTTATTATGTATTGTCATCCAAATGCCGTCAATGGATTTTTTCTAGCCTTGAATACAGTTGCCAGTAAATTATCTATAGCAAGTTTCATACCATTATCAACAGTTGAAAATTTAAGACTTGTGGATAACTAATTTAAAAGTAGGTCCTGCAGGTTTCATTAAAGGAAATTTCAGTTTTGTGTTACTTGCCAATTGGGGCATGTATCACATGAAAGTCATGTTTTCATGCCAATTGGAAAATATACCAGCTCAGATATAGTGTTTCAACTACATTTGAAGGGCGCAAACTACATCGAAATGGTTCTTTCCAACCTGTTTTAATCCACACAGTCTAAGACCTTTGCAATTGGATAATATTGGGATATAGACATGCATATCATTTTTTTTTAAAACCCAAGCATTATATTACATGCCTTCCTTTATATTTATCTTAAAAGGTCTTGCATTATTCAATGTGGACCTATATAACTTAATTGCTGCATGTCAACCTTACAGACGCACGTACTTATCCTCTTAAGGGCTTAAAAATGCACGTTCTTTTTTTTTTCAATGTGAACTAGACTAAAAGCCTGCACTTTCAATCGAATTGGACCTATGTCCAACAATTGATAATAGGTAGAATTCAACGTTTGGTATGGGCGTGGTATTTATTTATCATGCCCCTCAGCTTGGGGTTCTCCCACCCTATTACGTCCTTTGGTTTTGCATGAGACATGCTCAAGCATAGATTTGTCCGCTTCGGTCCCAAACCCCTGAATTCGTTCGGAAGTAAAAAGAAGGACACGCGTATGTGCGTTGGTATGCTAATCCCTCTAAATCCTCTCCCATAACTTCTGATATATTACCATAAAACTGCGGTAGGCCTAACTAGCCCGGTGGTAGAGTTCCGCCTGCCATCAGAACCACGCCCAATTCGTAATCCATATTATATTAAATAGTGCACATCAGGTTTTTTTTTTATTATTTGAATATGCCCCCTAACATTTTTTTTTACATTTCTTGAACTCCGAGCACGATGTTCTATTTTTTTTTTTATACAAAGTATAATTGTGAAGCTTTTCAAAAAGACCACCTTGGTCAGTACGGAAAATAACGCCATGGGATTAAAACTTATGATTTGGTGAAGGGAAGAAAAACTCATGAGAACACGAAATAAAATATGGAATTAAGTTTTCTAACTGCCAACATGCTTTTTTTTGTGCCTTTATTCACCTCATTCATCTTGCCGGATTGGGCATTCTGTACATAAATGCTGTAATATGATAGAATGCAGACAGCAATTACAGGGGGTTTTTTATATAAAAAAATATAATTCCATCATAATACATACATGTAAATCGACATCATGTCTATATTCAATACTGTATTCATTTCTTTAAGTTTTAGACCCATTTCGCCGACTTATAGAATTATGGAATATTATAGGCATTATAGAATACTTTACGATAATTTATTATAATTTATTGATAATTCTAATGTTATGTTGTTTGAACTCAGTTCTTACCTTCAAATCTTTTTTTACATTTTTACATAATCATTAACGACATTATGTAATTTGCGCAAGTACACCTCTTCGTATTGCATTTTAAAAACATTGATGCCAATGTTTTTAGTATGTCAATCATAAATAATGACGTCATGACATTTGTACAAATGCAGCAAGTACCTCTTATTGGTCTTGCATTTTGAAAACATGGATACCAATGTATACATAGCAACGTATATAGCACTCACTGAAATGCATTCGAAATGTGAAATTATATACCAGAGATGTCCGAATGATTGATTGGACAACAGAGTAATCGATCGGTTAGCAGTGTTTACTCCCTCGTTTTTATTTATTTATGTATCCTGTCGATTTACATAACAAGCCAAGGGTTCTCCAGAACTCCAGAACTACTCTGAAAATTTCACGTGGACAAGGCTATGTTCACGCCCTTTTCAGACTATATAAGCGCAAGCGGGAGTTGTCCAATTATTGTCCACGTCCACGGTCTTGTTAAATTGATGATTGTAGATCGATCATTAATATTATTTCACAATAAAAGGAGGGGGATAATGGCGGACACCGCGTATTGAAACACACCCATCCTCCATGGCGACAAACATCGAGTCGCCCCTATTTTCGTGGACACAATGTCACGTCAGATATGCCAAAACTGGACACTCCAACATGTTGACTCGTTATCAGCGAAATTTTTTGAATGAAATTTTTGTGGCATTGTTATGGCGCCTCTACATTACTGTCCTGGGTCGCCTTCCCACGAGATGCCAGCTCCACCTACGCACGTTCTCTGGTATTTTCCAGTATTGTGACAACGTTGACACAATCGTGTCGTTACGCAATGGCATGCAACCTTGGCAACTGTGGGTCGACCTGAGTCGTGCATCGAATGGGAATGGTCATCTTTCGCAGTCTTTTAGCTGGGGAAATTGGACGTATTCCTAACAAAAATCGATGTTTTTTTTTTTCTTCAAAATATACAGTCTCGGTAGGCTGCCTTCATAATGACAGAAATGCGCGAAACGACCTCTAAAAATGATTTCCTCGTAATTATTCTTAATTAATGTTGGCCTATGCCAGCCTGTCATAACTCCAAGAGCAATACGTAACGAAATGAAAATCTTGAAATCACGAAATTTATCGTTTGTAGCGGACGCACGATTTTGCGTTGTTTTTATTTTCAAATAACTTGTCCATGCGCAACGAAATCTGTAATTTGTGATGGTTCGTTGCAATACCAGGAAACGATGTCATTTAACAATGGTCAAAGGTGTAAAATAGCATATTGCATCGAAAAATTACAATTTGATAAGATATCATATTTTCAGATGTTTCATTTCAAAAATCAGTTTTTTAAAAGTTGTATACATAAATCATGTTTTATACGATTTTTCTATATATTACCACATAAATTTTCCAGTTCTGGCATGACATTGTTAAATACCATTCCTATCATTGTCTACTGATGAATGTATCGATGTTTAACAATGAAAATAATCACTATTTACAATATAATTATAGAATTGAAACTTTAAAAACACTTAACAAATATTCTGTTGCAGAAATATCATGCATTGATTCATTGCAAAAATCATGTTTTATACGATTTTTCTATAGCTGTCATTTACAAATAATTACGAATATTCAAATGAGCTGCGTGTTTAGCATAGAATTTTCCATTTCTGGCATGACATTGTTAAAATCCATTCCTATCATAGTCCACTAATGATTGTATCGATGTTTGAAATGGCATGACATTGTTAAAAACGATTCCTATCATTGTCCACTAATGATTGTATCGATGTTTTAACAATGATAATAATCAACAATTTACAATATAATTAGAGTTAAAAACTATGAAAACACTTAACAAATATTCTATTTTTCCCATTCTGCAGTCCCCAAATAAGTATTTAAAAAAATTTTAAAACACAGACTCGTAATTGCAAAGTTGGCACCAACGGGAACACGATTCCGACGTAAGACAATTCTGGGAGATAACATTCCGAGTAAAAAACGACAGAATGGTTTTTGTATGCGTGCATGCACGAGCCTGGATATATATATTGCTCAAAATGGACAAGTGGGTGAATGATGGACAGAAGAAAAACAGAAATGGAGACATTCCCTGCTGAGTTGTTAAAGTGATTGTAATAATATCAATGAACAGTCGAGAGCCTCTTAACAAAATACATCTTTAACAAAATGTAAACATAGGCGTTTAGAAGGCATATTGAAATAACTGTAATGTCGAAAGGATTGCCTATATAATGTCACAGAAATAACGTACTTAAATTTAGACAAGCAAGCAGCGCCACCATGGCGCCACATATTATGTTGTTAGGGATTATCCCTTAATAAAACTTTAGTCCATATTCATCCTGGTCCCACATTTGATAACGGATAATTAACATCATTGTGTTTATGCATACAAGGTTTTCCCTTTCATGCATGATGACATCCAGTGGGAATTATTAGCGTTTTATAGTGTCATTTGATCTCGCACTGACGTTCTAACAACTTTTGAAATGGCTCACCATGCCCCTATAGCGCAATATATGACGTCATTTTGACCACCCATGGTAGCGACATTATTACTTATGCCAATATTTCATTGGATACCAAGTTCTTTGAGCTGACTGCCAAAATCTAAACATTTACTGTTTACTAAAGTGCCCGAGTTGTTGTTAGACATAACATGACCTTTGACCACCAACTTTAATGAAATCCGCTGAATAAGCATGCTACCATTGAAAGTCATTGAAATTCTCTCCACACAGTTATATCCGGAATACGAACCATCATGTAAGGGTTCCAAATAGGAGTGATTTCCGCCTAAGCTGAGGTTAGAAATACGTATGTCTGGATGATAACTGCCTAAAGAAAGTTAGGTCGTCCACCATATGACGTCACCTGGTCGCGTGCGCACTTGTTCCACACTGATGTACACCGCTTTAGGCATGTGCCGAGTATAAATATAGAAAAGTGGACAATTATCCCGCAACTGCACTGTGGCAATTATGTGCTTAACGCTGTTAGAGGAGGAGCCGTGATTATCTGGCGTAATTTAGAGACTAGCAAATTAGAACCCCGCCCCAGTAGTTCGAGTCCCCGGCTATTTTGTCGGATTAGCTGTCATAACATTCTGTCTATGATTTAGCGCTTTGAAAAAATAAATAAGTCTAATGCTCTGTACAAATCCAAGTTCAAGATTAAGCTAAGTACATATAACTAGACGCTGAACTTCTTAGTGTAGATTAAGTGAGGTCCTTGTCTCCGTACTCAATAACAGGGACATTGTTTCCATACAACCATGCCGATAATCAGTTTATTTGTTGAAGGATCAAGAAACAAAACAGAACATCCGTGACACCAATGACTCCCCTATAGAAAAATTTTATTGGACATTTTTTGGGGCAGACTCCATTTGTACTCAGTTTGACGCTATAGGAAGTAATTCATGCATGAGCTCCAGGAATTTTCCCGAGTGTAACAAAATATGCCCGGTTTTTATATGATGGGCAGGCTGGTATTTGGCATAGGGCGTTCATTTTCATGTCTTAATTACCCCTAATGGGGGCAATTGTAACAAAGTTGGATAGATGACGACAATCTGACATCGTCAACATGTTTCGTTCGAGTTTTATTCCCCCTCACAAACTTCCATTATCCAAAACAGAGTAACTAGTGCTCTAAAAATTCCAGCCTCCTTTCCATTGCCCCTATCATTAAACTGTTGCTGGGATGGGGTGGACATACTCAGGTGTTTCCTCCCCCCCTAAAGAAAACAGCTTACAACAACAGCGTTACAACTAACAATTTAACAAACGGGGTACTACAACCAGGTGCAAAAAAAAGTACGAATCGTACCGGTGCATCAATTCGTTCATTGTTATAATTACGTTTAATTGGCGTTAAATTAAAGACAAATTAAAATATCGTAAACCTGTAATTAAATTGACCGTTTCGACAGGACAAGCAAAGTGTTTGAAGTGTACAAAAATAAACACTCGCTTTTCATAAGACAAAAAAAATCCCTTCTTGTTAATATTATAAAAACGGTAATTTCCAAAATTATCCAAATTCGTAAATAAATGAATTCATATTATTAAACCTAAGGGTTAAAACTCATTTGACATTCAATTTGTTTTTGTACACACAAAAAGCCACTAATGATCAGTATACTTCACGATTATATATATGCATTTTCAGGGTTTCAGTTAAATAATTCAATAACGAGTTAAATAAAAAACTGAATTAGCAGGTCCCATTGATTATACTTGTACAAATATGTAGCAGTTGCTTGTTATAAAAGAGCTTTGATATAATTACGTAACTCACGCTTTTATTGGTCACACTGGAGTGTCATGTCGCGTATCAGGGTCGGGGCGCCCCCTATAAGCAAATAGATACAATTTGATGGCTTTAAGTGAAGTTTCCTTGCAGTTATGGAATCGTTCCCCCCCACATTCTGCCTCTTTAGACGCTCCTTAAGCTTGGTTCCACGCCCAATCAAACCCCATGCCGAACGAGCTTTTCAGAAGGAATTGGATCATCACAAAGCGTTTTAAAATGGACCAATTTATAGCTTAAGCCACAATGACAACAACCTTTTGTTGGTAAGGCTGCATTTAGCCTGGAGTGAAAACGCGCTCAAAGAGAGGAACCCCCTTATATAAAGAGAGGGAGAAAAAAAAATATGCAAGTCCAAGACAAGTTGAGCATGTACAGCCATATTTAAAATTATACTTAGATATAAATAATAAGGCATTTCTGACAAATCAAGTCGTAAATTCATCGTCTGTGTGAGACAAGGATGCATAACAATGAATTCCACTTGTTAAAACAGAGGTTGTTACAATGGGAATCTGTCTTTAAGCTGGTGTTACGTTTTTGACTTAATGTGACCGTGAACTCCATCATGTAAATGTAATTGTGGTGAGGAGGGGGAAGGAAAATGAAAGCGCCACCTGTGCCTCTTCTGTAAACTACTGTATGATAGACAATGCTTAAAACCCTCAAAAAGTGTATTAATTGATGCTTAATAATGAATAACAATGAATTCCACAATAATATTCAAAACATCCACACACAATGTTTCTTCTGTTAAATTACATATTTTCATATAACGTATAAAAGATGATTTTCAAATTTCTTATTTGAAGGATTTGAAAAAGAAAAAAGTTTGTTAGCTTCAATGACTGGTCGAGATGTTTTAAGACTTTTTCAAGAACATACTAAGATTTCTTAAACATAAAACCGGGTGGTAATGTGTTATTCACCCGTGACATTTGATGGCTACTTCGTTACACCACTGATGGCAGATTTAGCTTAAATTAGGGCATTAATATCAGCCTTAACTGATTTACCGAACGTCACCAAAGTTGGCAGGGAGCATACAATTTCTGGAGAAAAAAATTTCCAGAGGTCCACCCTAACGTTAAAAGATGTTGATCCTCATGTCCGTCCATTTTGGTGGTCTGAACTTCTGGGTGGTACCCATCTGACATTAGAAAACGTTGCGTGTCCTTCCCAGCAGGAGAATGATACTTAAAAAGCCTCCACGTGACACCAGAGGACAGACATTTTCATACTGGGAAAGTTGCATGGAGTAGTGAATTCTGGGCTGTTCCCCGTCCCTGTTAGACAGCAAGCTCTGCATGATACGAGCTTTAGTTTTTCCTTATGACACTCAATAACAAAGTTGAAACCGCAAAACACAAAATAAACGAAGGTTCCAACTCTTATACATCCCCAAAATGGATGCACTAGTTTTTATTGTTTACCATTTTACTTCTATTTATGATACTGCATTGTAGTTTCAATGTTATGGTGGCTCTTTAGCACTGATATAAATTTTGGTGAAATATAACGTTGCATAAGGAATGTCATACCTTAACAAAAATATTTAATAAAAAATTGCAAAGTCGTTCAAAAATATTTCTTTATGTGGATGCTTAACATAAATTACTATTATATGCTGCAACGAATTCTGATGCTTTCTTATAATTTAGTGGCACATTTCTGATATTAGGTTTCACTATTTTGTACTAAGGCTCATGTACAAAGTTTGGCCAAGTTTTCTAAGACAAAGCAATGTGTATCCCTGGTTAAACAATTTACATCCCTGCAATTGCAATGCATGATAGTTAAAAGCAATTTGCTCATACGTGTTCACTTCCTCTTTAATACACCATCTAACAATTTAAAATTGCTCATGCAAAACTTATGCTTCTGGTAGTTTACTTAAGATAGGAGAGCATATATAGAATAAGTAGACATACAGGGTTTTATATTTCTATATAACGTCTAAACAACGTGGCAGTGATAAGGAATATGAAACCATAGGCGGCGTGCGTAATAATCTTATCTGAGTATCGTTATCATCTGTCAAATGAGAAAGAAAGACTGTCGTGGCGACTGGGCCATGAAAAATGAGAAATTTAACGGGATGAGATTGCGTTTGTGCATCATCGCACCAAAAACAAAAACAAAATAAATTCCCTCCGATCTTTGTTGCAAACTATCATATATTCAACGCTCCGGCCTCTGGGACAAATCCATCATCATCCGAGTGGAAAGCTTCGAGTTAATCTTGTGCTTGGAAGCGTGTTTATATACATTGGTTAGAACGTAAAGATGACGGATTATTAAAACGTTGTTGCAAGAATGTCAGACAGTGAAAACTTGCTTTTCATCTTCAAGCAACAAGTGCGTGTGTATTAAACAACGCGCACTATGGCTCCACCCACATCCGGCAAATGGGCAAATGAAATTTAACGTTCAGTTTTGAATGGGTGGAGCAAAACTGGTCGACTGACACACGTCCATGATACCTATAGGGGCCATTTAAAAATGATGTCCTCATTAGGGGGTAGGAAGTAAGCCATTATAGACGTCTGCTAAATTGCTAGTGATTGTATTTTTCAGTTTTTGGATTTTCTGTTTAATTGAGTGTTAAAGGTCAGTGAAAGGGAAAATAGCCACCAAAAATGTGCCCCCAGTCCCAATTGTACTTGAATTTTTAAAACTTCAGCAAAGTCGGGATTTATGCCATGGAATTTCCCTTCGAGGTCAGGAAATCTCCGTAAATCTGGAAAATGTCGTGGAATTGGCATTGAACCGTGTGCATGGAAATTTATAGGATTGGCCTTTGCATGTTTTAAGGTGAATCACAACCCTATCACTTTCAATGGGTGAAATTTTAAAACACAATTACAGCCAAACAAAAAGAGATT